>CAJFCO010000131.1:4376440-4454339 GCA_904066015.1 Synergus gifuensis
TCGGCTCTCGCACATAATATGCGTTTTGTTGTAATTCAAAACGCTAATAATTTATTTTAAAACGTTACCTTCTCGGTAACGATACCGGGAACGGGAATATTACCTCGGTAATATTACTCACTAAGAACGAACTCTATGTTGGCGGTGTGTTGGAGCTTGCGCGCTATGTTTCTCGTTTGAGGTTAATCGTTTCCGAAATCAAAATCGTGAAAATGTTTTTAGAAATGTAAAAACCTGATAGAGATGTATAATTTTAACCCTTAATCCGTAATTTATTGTGTATAAGTAAAAATAAATACCTGAGAAAATGTCGGTCGAACCAATTGGCAATATGCCGTAAGTATAATAAAATTTACTTCACCCATAACCCGGTTAAATTTTGTTTATTCTTATGTATATTTTTTGAGGCTTGTATGAATATTTTTCTTTATTAAAATAGTTATTGCAAGGGATTGTGGTCAGTCATATCCGGAACTATTTGTCGTTGCGACAAAGAACTTGTGGAAGACGAAATAAAAAATGCAACCCCAATTTTGAGAGATGGGCTGAGTTTCTTTAAAAAATTCACGGAGGAGTCGTTACAAACTATTCATAAAAAAAATCCTCCGCCAAGAATGTATGATTTGATCAATAAACTTGCCCCACTTTTGGTAAGTAATTTCAAGATTTCATTAAAAAAATTTCATATGTATTATCCGAATTCGTTTTTAATTTTTGAAATGTAACTATAATTCTAAACATATTTTTAGAACCTGGACGCAACTATAACATGGGATTTAGTTTGCAATTTCATGCTCTACGAGTACAGAAACTGTGCCGAAACTTTTGCCTCTCAACTCACAGATTTAACATCAATGAGAATTTTAATCGAAGACATTTGGAGTTTCTACTACGCAGAGAGAGTGAATTTAATAAAGTGCCTTAAACTCATGGTGGAATATAGAGATAACACAAAGCATCCTCATCAAAAACAATTTGTCAATTTCTTTGATGAAGTCCTTCTTGGAAATTTATTAGAGTCTGTGCGAAAACAAATTGAGGCTCTCAAATTCATTAATCCTCCAGTCAGGTCACAGCTTTTTACTGAGGATCATCTCCATCAAATTTATAATAGTAGTCTAGTCGAAATGCGGGAATTGTTACACACATATACAGTCATTTTAAATGACGTTCACATTTCTAATGATTCTTTCAGTAACGTCTATGGAAGCATTAGTGTAAGATATTTTTTATACAATATTTTTCTTTGACAATCCTGCTAGAAAGTCTCTGCCTCTACTATTTATTGTATTATAAAACGCTTATTGCATAAAAGGAAGCTGGCAGGCTGGACTAGTTCTTTTTTTTTTTTTAATTTAATATTCATTGAAAGGAAATTTTTCAGGGAGAACCGAGACGTTTAATCAGTTACAACAGTCATGAGGACAAAGAGATTGTAGCTAAAAAAATCGAAGATATTCAATATAGCCAAACTGCTTTGTTATTAATCGCTATGGATGTATCAAAACAGTGGGTATAATTTATTTTAAATTAAAATAAAATAAGGATAAATTTCTGAAAAGCGCATACCTCATATTTGAATACTTGAAACTCAGTATTAATATTAATTAATAAATTAATTTGTATAGCCCTGGTATGGAAGACTGGATAAAAGGTGTTAGGAAAAGTATGCAAGACACTTTTGAGCACAAATGTCTGCGAAATAGTTTGCCACAAGACGGACCATTGCTGCTTGCCTGGATGCTAGCAAACTACGCAATCGAACAAGACAACACGGATGTTTTAAACTGCTTCAGACCTTTCGGTATTCGTGCCATTCAATTAAACGTTTTCAAATATCTTCGAGGATTGCTAGATTCCGAAATGGTGAGGGAAGACACCCACTATGCCGAAATTGTCCGAAGCAGCATTTATAATCTTCTGACTCTCCTCTGCACTTTCATTGATGAAGACCGACTCGACACCCTAACCGGAATTTTCGATGCCGTTGCTTCTGTTTTAAGATATCCAGAACTCGCTGAGAGATTCTGGCAAGAAAAAGAAGATGGTTTGTGGATTTTTTACAAAATCGCAGCACAGTGGTTTCCTTATCGATTTGAACCACTCACCGCCGTCGTTACTGGACTAGCCACAGCTTCTGTTTCCAGTGCTAAAAATGTAATTTCCTATTGCTTATCTACTTAAAAAGTATAACTTTTTTTTGATAAACTCATAAAAAATGTTTCATCTTTTTATTTTTTAGGTAGTACAAGCGCTAGACAATTTATCTTCTATCACCCTCGAAGTTCCTCGACGACAACTTCACTCCAACGAAAATTTAATGCCCTACGGTCAAGAGTGCACCATCCACAGGAACACCTTCATAATTCCCAAAACCACTCCTCGGGAAAGAATTGAATCCGCCAGAAGAAAGGACGACGGCGACGAATTCGATGTTATCCTCTGGAGGATAAAATCATCTTACTGGGATGCCTTCCACCACAAAATCGAACAACTTTTCCTCCAAGCGAGTGGCGGAATGGTCAACCTGAGCAATACAGAAGCCATCCTTCCGGAACAAGTCACCCAGGGCTTCGATCTCCTAGAAGCTATCCTCGCAGTCGATATAGAAATTCCTCGTAGTATGGTTATTCCCACAGAACTAAGCTTCGAAATCATCAACAGGTTCTCATATCCAATACTCCCTCTGAGCATCTACAAAGTAGTAGCCGCCTGCATTCGCGTCTCTTCAAAACTCGTCCTCAGATATCCAGAAGACGTGCTTTCTCGAATGAGAACTGGAGTCTATCCTCGATTCGATGATCGATACCAGAAAACAACAGAGTTCGCCGAAGCCGTCTCCTTTGATGGAGGCCTTGTAGCGTCCTGGCTTTCAAGTATCGAGACTATCCAACACACTTATCCAATTCTGAACGCCTACTTAGACACATTATCTAACTATTTACTTGCCCGTCACAGTAAAGAAGCAATGTATGCAGTTGAAATTCCCGGAATGGTTCTTTTGCTTCAAAGCGTTCTGCCCAAACTAGATTCCTGGTACTTCCAATCAGAAACTGAGAGGGTGGAACTCTGGCTAAAGAGCGTATTTTGTCTTCACCGAGCTCTCGATTTAATACCAGGAAAAAAAGGCGAGTCACGGAATGAATTAAGACTTATTGTAACCTATAATCTTCTTCATTTGGAACCAAGACATGCTCTTCTGAAGCTCGTGAGAACTGGCGAACGAACTTTGAGGAATCGAATGATGAATGAGACGGATTGGATTGCTGGGAAAGGCTTTAAGGTAATAAAAAGCGTTCAATTAGCTCTGTCGGTAGTTAACAGACTTTTGATGTACCGAAAGAATCTAGGACTTGGAATCGAGGAAAGATCTCCGCTCGAAATTGCACTTTATGCTTCTCCGTCTTTACCAAATGGTCTCTTGATTGTTCCAACTATTGTTGATTACCTCTACGTCTGGTTTAGTCCTGCACTTCAAGCAATGGCGGTTAGGTTATTGAAGAAATTCGCTGAAGGATTCTCTATGTCACTTTTAGTTTGTATGGGAATGGATGGAACAGCTATTAGAGAAACTTTTGCCTCTCGATTGATGTCTCCTACCTGCGCTGCGGAAGTCAAGGTCGCAATTCTTGAATTGGTAGCAATTTGTCTTGATCGTCAACCTGGTTTAACCGAGGCTCTTTTTAACATTATGCATCAAGCAGAACGCAGAAGAATTTTTCCGAGACCTGCTGATGAATTTTTAACCGAGGGTTGTACCAGATTTTTGGATCTTTATATGCAGAGGATCCATCAGGAAGAAGACATTGTCTACGATAAACTCTATGATTCAACTTTGAGTCTTTTAAGAGCAATGTGGTACCATCGAAATGAAATCCTTGTCAACTTCTTCCGCAAAAGGACAGATTTTTGGAGTCATTTGTTCGCACCATTATTTCGCAGATTGGTTCCTGATGTCAGAGGCTATTCGCAATTAATTGATATTGTCACCTTGGAGTTGTTTAAAAGTACCCTTTTGGAAAAGGATTTCCAGACAAATCTGGAGAAGTTGCTGGACAAGAAAGAAGATTATTGGGAAAAGCTAGCGAGCTATGTTTTCGAAAGTATTCCTCGATCAGAAATGACGAATGAAGAAGAAGATGAAGAGGAAGTCGTTATAGAAAAAGATAGCCTCAAGCCCTTCTTCGAGACGATTCTCGAGTCCTGGTATCAACTTCTAGTTACTCTGACGGATGAAAGAGTTGCCACCAATTATCCTATAGATGAAAAACAAGCTCAAAGAACCACGAGTCTTGCTTTGGATCATTTACTGGAATTATTGAAACAACCAACTCCGATATCCGCAGCAAAGCGAATTTCTCACACGAAAACTACGATGCTGTTAGCCTCGATATCTTTCAGATGTGTTTCTTGTTGGAAAAAAAAGTGCGTTGGAAATCCCTCAGATTTAAAAAAGAAGCTGACGGAATTAGTTCAAGAAATTTTGCAGTTTTATAGAATTTATGGAAGAGGTTTAAGGCAGACGTTGATTTCCCTAGTTTTAAGATTAGTTCAGCTAATTGGAGATACTCTAGTGGAAGATAATGGGACTCTAGAATATTTAATGGGACAATGTTGTGTGCTGGCGACTGGAGATGTTGAAGAATTGAAGGAAATGGCAAGGAGTCGAGAAAAGAAGAGGAAATTTATAAATCGAGATGGAAAAGAGGAAGTAGATCGAGTAAATGAGGATTTGGATGCAATGGAGCTGGCTGCGATTTGCGAATCTCTGCCAGCTACTTTGACTGTTAGTCTAGTCACTCAGCTTTTGAGGTATCAGATTGAATCTAATTCAAAGAGTCAAATGAGAAAAACTGCATGTTTACAACTTCGGCAGTTGATTCCTGAGATTATGACGACGGTTGGTGTTACTATGCAGAAACATCCTTATGCTAGATTTAGCAAAGCGGCACTTGCGTTCCTGGGAACTGGTGTCAGATCGATTTCTGGAGTTCTAAAATTTGAAGAAGAAGCTATTGCAAAACTATGCCTTGTTTTGGTACCACCTTCAGATTTGAAGAACAGTGTTCTGGATTCCTTGTACGATGTAAGTGCTTTCTAATAGTTACTCTATTATCTTATTAATAATGGATTGAAAATATAATTAAATCGCAAAGAATTTACTTTTAGAAAGAGCTAATGTAAAGATTATTTTTAATAGGATTGTAGCAATACGAGCAAATGGCGGTGTCAAGATTGGTGGCCTATTTATACTCTTGGATTGGAATTTATAATTGGCCTTGTGATCAGCGAATCTTCCTCTTCGTACATTTCGTACGTGGTTACGTTCCTAGGATCTCACGAATATCAACTAATGGAAGTGTCTACTTTACTGAGGCATACTGCAGATCCTGTGGCAGCGGACCTTATTCAATCTTTAATTTCACTTGTTTCAACTCTATCAACAAAACCAGTTTACTGGGATTCGATACATCCAAACGTTCGAGAAACTTTAGTGGTGAGTGATATTATTTTAATTGTTTTTTTTATTAAGTCATTGGGTATTAGTTTCGTTTCAGTATCAGATGCGAAAAGTGAATATTATTTTATATTGTATAAACGCAAAAAATAGTTTTCAATTATCAGTTTAGATTTTTAAATTCAATACATAATCTTAGGCAATCGTTCTTATGTAATTAATTCAGCTGTTGATAAACACTTCATTCATTGGAAATCATTCACAAAAATATTAAAAATCTGTAATTCTTGGAAGAATATTTTATCAATTTGATTAATTAACTGATTATTCGATGCCATTTACTGTGTTTTCACGTTATCATTGATTGACGATCAAGTACAAGTTTTTTTTTAAAACAGATATGATATCATTTAAGTACAATTTTATCACGTATTCATAGACTCATTTTATCTTTTAATCAACTTGTTTTCATCAGTCTTACCTTCTTATTGCTTCATTCTTATAATAATATTGTGAGTGATTAGTTCTTACAAGTGGATTAACAATTCATATTTAAACTTACAATTATTATTCCTCATTTTCGGAACTGCTAGTGAGCACACTTTATTAGATTCTATTTGATTTTAATAATAATCTGGCCACCATGTCTTTTGAAGAATCTTGGATTTTAATAAAAATTGAAGAACAACAGAAACTTGTTAATCGAATCACTAACGCATACGATTTTGCCATACAAATTTCAACAAATCCATCCAAGGGAGTCTTGACTGCACATTACGAAGTTCTTGAAAGAAATTGGAATCGTTTTGAAGTTGAACATAATGCTCTTCTTCTTGATATAAAAAACATGGATACGTCCGCCTATTATTCAAAAATACCAAAGTTTTTTGACACGCAGGAAGCCTACCTCAAGGTAAAAAGTCAATTTTTGGAAGCTATTGACTTAGTCTCTTCTCAAGACTCAGGAGATCTTGCAAACAGAGAAACTTCAAAACCTCACCCATCACAACTGAATATCCCAAAATTCTCAGGATCCTATACAGAATGGAATCTCTTCAGTCATTTATTCCAGGCCTTGATTGGTATGAATCCAAGTTTCAGTGCAGTCGATAAAGTGCAACTTTTAAAGAAAAATGTCTCTGGTGAAGCTGCTCAACTTTTAAAAGATGATACACTTTCTAGAGAAAAATTTAATGAAGTCTGGGACATTTCGGCAGAAAAATGCGATAATAAAAAATTTCTGGTTAATACTCACTTGTCAAATATATGTAAGATACAACCGATCACTAATGAATCTACTTTGGCGTTGAAGGAACTTCTCAATATTACTGTTAGAAATTTGAAGGCTTTGAGTGAAATGGGAAGACCTGTGGAATATTGGTCTGATTGGATCATTTATCTCACAGTTGAGCGATTTGATCCCCAAACTCGTAGAGATTGGGAAAAGTTTTTGGAAACTTTAACGGATCCACCTACCTTTGAAAGATTGAAAATATTTTTGCAGAGTCGTATTTTGGCTTTGGAAGATTTGGAAACCAAAGTTGTGAGCAGGGGATATTAATCACGGAATTTTGTAAAAAAAATTTTTTATTTTTTTAGTTTTGAGACAGTTTTAGAAATATTTTATTTTAAAATTCGAAACTATTCAGTCTTATTACAAAGTTTAAAATTATATGATTTTAATTAGAATAAGAAAATATGTTTAAAAATTATTTACGGCTGCGCTTGATATACGAAGAAAATGTATTAGTCGAATGCTGAAAATACTTCAGGTACTTTAAAATAGATTAATTCATTTTTTTGCTTAATCTATACCAGAAAGAGTATTAATAAAAATAGTAACGTGTTTGAAACTGAAATGAAACTTCAGTATGATAAGTGAAATATAATTTCGCCTTAATATCTAAGTAGAATAATAAAATATCTAATTCTCATAAAAAATTCGTAACTAATCTAATTACAATATCAATATATTTACAGAAATGTACTTATCTGGCTTACGACAGTACAGTCAATCTTTTGCTACGTCCTCGAATTTTAAAGTTCATCATGGATGGAATTAGCGTCGAAAGTGCGGAAGAATTACAGACCTGTGATGAAAAACAACTTAGCAGAGAGCTTAAACTTCTTATTAATAAGTTAATTTTGATAAATACATCGTGTGCCATGAGCTTCGTTTATTTTTCACCTCGACTCAACACTCTCGTCGACTCGATTTACGCACAGGAAGATTTATGGTATGCTCCAATGGCAGAGATGAACTTCGGACCACCTCAAATGTGCATCACTTCTGGACCACGTTTAACTTATGGTATAGTAATAAAAAATAAATTAAAAAATTAAAAAGAAAATCTTTCGGTTTGAAGCTCTTATAAAAATTCCAGTTTATCTCAATTAACTTTTTATTTCCAGGTACGATCATTAGCTCCATCCAGCTCTTCACTCAGGCTCAGCTACATGTTCATTCCTCAGCAAATCAGAGTCACTCCTTCCCAACTTTATCCAGTGGTTCGATTCGTTCATCAGTTTCCCGCGAAGATAAAATTGATTCCGCCAAAAAGGAATGGGAACGAGCATCGCCAGAAAATCTCCGAAGAATGCAAGTTAAGGACTTAAGAAAAATCCTTCACCAAACAGGTTCATCAGCTTCAGTACCTTCTTCTGTAATTAGTAATTATCCAAGTGGAGTAGATTTCTCAGGGTACCTTACTGGTCGAGATGTGACTGTACCACTTCTCAGTAATCCAAGGCTTATAAGAAGACCTTTTGATCCTCTAATTTGTGAGAACACGATTCTCTCGAGAGCAACTGCTCTGATTCCGATGCCAGGTCGATCCCACATGGGCAAAAGCAGTAGTCCAAATCCTAGGCAAAGTGAAAACGATGGGTTAAAGCGCTTTCGCAATGAAGGAAATGGAGGAACGAGCGATCCCTGGTTCGCTTCCATGGAAGAAAATAACACCAGACTTGCTTTGGAAGTAAATTTGGCACTGATACTTTGTCAGGCTCTTGAAGGAGTTAAAAGTCCCAGATTGGCGATGAGAGATCGCCAACTTATCGCCCGGGAAACATCAACCGAGGTCGGAGTATTTTTTGACTTTTTAGAGCACAAGAGAAACTTCAGTGATTGGGAGGTAAAGAGAAAATATTTTTAAATTTTTAAAATAAAGTATATCAATTTGAAATTGTCTAATTAAAAAAGGCTCACCAGATCTACTACTCACTTATTCATCTAGAAAAGCTCTGACGGTATTAAATCTTATACATTTTTTTAAAGGTTTCTGCCACCCTCATCGAGGCGGACCCAAAAAAATTTAAAATCGTCCGTGCATCTACCGAAGCCGACCACAGATTGCCAGCAAGATTATTGAAAACTTGCACAACACAAAAAGCACCAATTCGTCCAGTTCGACTTGTCTCAGAAGATGACGACGATTCAATTTCCGTATTTGAAGATTATGAAGAAGTTGAACAGAGATCAAACGATGACGTAGTAACAAGTGGAGGTTTTAGTACTAAAATTGATACCTCAAAAATTTTACCTCTTCTAGGTAAATTATTAAAGTCTGTGGTAGAATCGTTAGATTCTGCGCAGTATTGATAAAGATAAACTTAATTTTGTACTTTGTAATTCAAGTCAACTGGTATTAGTTTCGAAATGCTTTAAATTAAAAAGCATTCATAAAGTGATTGAATTGAAGTTAGATTGTTAAGATATTGTGTACACTGTGAATATAATTGTTCTTGATTTTCAGTAAACATATATTTTTAAAAATATATTCACGAATTTCTTTTTTCTAATAATAGGACCAAAGTTTTAAGTTAACACTCGTTTAGTGTTTTTGTTTCAATTAAATAAAAATAGGAGTATAAAAAAAAATTTTAAACAAATCCGAAATGATCATAAATTTTATCAGAAAATATATTCAGGATTTAGAATCACCTAACTTAATTTGAAATTAAATAACTTTGCCCAAAATACTTATGTGAAAAACAGGCCCGGACTGGCCGGTGTGGTCTACAAAATGCCCGGGCCTGGTGAAAAATAGTACTTGCTAGAATAGAGACAAAGAAATACATTAATAATCTTACAATATTCATTTAATCTGATCGTTCTAGGTACATATCGTCGTGAAGGGTATCGACTAATCGACAAGTCGTGCATAAAGACAATACTCTTATCACCTGGTGGAATCACAATCCTAAAAACGATCGTTAAAAATTTCAGAATAGAACACCGTACTTCGTCATTTAAATTTAACACTTTGTACCTTCCAAAATATCTTTAAATTATTAAATAGAAACCAAAAAAGAAAAAATTTACAGTATTCTAAATCACTCATCGCAAAAGCTTCACTGATTTACGAAAGCACAAAGAATACTCATTACGCAGAATGCCATCATCTTTAAAAATACAAGAGGACATTCCTTGTAAAAATCAGTCTGTACAAAAAAATCGGACCTCCAATACACTCAGAAAAAAATATTCCAGACTATAAATACAATTATATTTTTTTCTCAGTGAAGTAATTGCAGAAGTCGAGACTCTTAACGCGCTTACATGTCACCCGTCGTCGAACGATCAATAATAATCGTATTACTGTAGAGTAGAAAAATATAATTTGTGGGTGCTTAACGAATGCGTATTACGATTTTAATAATTTTGGTGCTTTGAGAAGCGACGAACGTTCGACGACGCGTTCAAAACATCTTTCAGGGAGGAAATTGAAAGCGAGGAGTGACGCTAAGGTGGCAAATGAGGTAAAATGTTTTCAGGTGATCGTGCCGTTTCATTTCCAGTGGAGACGTTTACTGACGATGTTAGGAGGTGACTATTGTTCGGTTGGTGTGCACTTCGCTGTGAGGGTGGCGACGAGGACGAGGGGGACCAGGTGCCTCCACCTTCTGTATTACCCTTCGTCGCTAACCCATATTCCATGTGGCCCCGGGTCAAGTTAAAAGTTGCGGAAGGTACATTTGAATTCTGCAAAGTCGTAACCGGCGTCACTGAATGTTGAGGTGGTTGCACCGGCGCAGGTGCTGAACTATTAAAATCGATCGCAAGAGGATCAACGACGCTTGGGTTTGCAGCTCCAGCTCCAGCTCCAGGAATTGGTCCTTGAGCTGTTGCACCATCCCAAAGTTCTAGAGATTTCGAATCCTCGTTATTTGCCAAATTTGTATTTGTCCTCTGTCGTTTCGCGTCTCCGTATAACAAACAGTTGACATTTGGTGAACTGCTCCGATCTCGAACTCCTTCCTGTTCTTCCAAGAATCGGTCCATATAGTCCCTGCTTGCAAGTGAAATTTTTCTCAGATTATATTTCAGTATTTTATAAAATTAGGTAGTTATATTCTTTTATTCTACTGACATATAATTAAAATCATCAATTTATCAAAATAGGACTGAATAACTTAATTTAAACTTATTGTCTAACCGAACTTTTGCATTTAATGTTAAAAGAAGGAAATGTTTAAGCAAACTTACGTGATGCCAGGATGGAGAGCATACTTCTTTTTTTCCAAGCGACTTTTGTAGGTAAAAATGTCATGCCTTTCAGTCTTCTTCCACAAGTAATAAAATTGCACGAGCTCACCGACGGATCTTGTCCTCACCTGAAACATTTTGTTTACTACCAATCAAGATAGCAAAAAAGAGACAGATCTTTTCAATTTTAGGCAACTAACAAATCGAATCAAGAATGTAAATTTCTACTAGTAGGAAGAATTAACATTTCAAAAAATTAGTTTTTTGCTGCTATCAAAAGTGACTTACCTTATTCTTTTGAATGAGATTAAAGTCTTTGCCGAAATTTCTCAAGCCAGATTCAAAGTTATGACACTCTTCTTCCGACCAAAGACTAACTGTATCAGGTTGGGGTAAAACATTCATTCTGCGTCTTCGAAGAGCTTCTTCTAAATTATATCCACATTGTAGTAACAAATAAAGAGCTTGCTCATCATCTCTTATGTGTGAACCTGCAGGTAAGGTGCTTCCTCTAACAGCAGGTAATTGCGCTCGTTCCAAAAATTCTTCAGTCTCTATTTCGTTGATGTGGCTAGGATCCCACAGCATTTTATCTTCGTTTTCATATGGTAGGGCATCATCATATTTACAAAGACCTTCCGGTATTGCCGCCTGGTAATCACTTCCGACCTGAAATTAATATCAAAAGTTGTTAATAGTTATTTTGTGATAAAGAAACTCGAGTTTTTCCTTAAATCTTGAAAAAAATTTCGATTTTCAAGTACAAACCATAATAGTTTTCTTCCATTCTTCCTCATCAGGACTGTAATCGCAATCGTCTTCTTCTTCTTCGCTTTGAGGTCTTGAGACACTTCGAAGAAGTCTAGAAGATCCACAACCACTTCCTCCACTGCCTCCGTTACTTCCACTTCCGCCTCCGCCACTATTTCCACCCCCGGTTTCCATTCCATCATTGCCTTCTGCTCCATTTCCTGCCTCGTTTCCACCACCGCCACTGTTTCCAGAAACACCACTGTTATCATTTCTCGCACTTCCTCCTCCTGTGATGTTAGACTCGTTGCCAGAACCAACGCCAATCACACAGGAATTTTCAGTTCCTCTATTATTTCCACCAGTTGATGCACGAGCTGCGTTGTTTTCTTTCATCTCTTCCTTTTTAACCATTTCTGTGTAGAATTGTTTTAAGTCTGGTTCATTATTTGAGGGATCATCGTCCTCTTCTTCATCTTCCTCATCGTCTTCTTCCTCGTCTTCTTCCTCATCTTCATCCATTTTATCTTTCAATTCTGCATTGCCTGTTGGGAGGAGAACCATTTGGTCGGAACTGTTTGAATTTTCCATTGAGGAATCTCGCAAGCCATACATTGCGAGCAACTCTTTTAAGGGCATTTCACCTTCCTAAAATAATTCGATAAGGTTTTTAGTTCAATGTTAGCAATGATGGATTTACTTCTAGAGAATTCAGCTTATTATTTAAAGACTCAATGTACCTTTTGTAAATTTGACAACTCGTGAGAGTCTTCGCTGCTTTCCAAGGCTTCTTCCTCGTCTAGTGTTCGCTCGTCATCGAAATCATTCACGAGAATATCGGTGGCTGGACCTATATCGTAATCTCGATCAGCCCTGTAAATTTTTACCAACGAACACAGTAGTCAATATTAATCCTGCATCGGTCTGCTTGAATTCCTCAATCCAAAATTCGTCAGACACGAGTAGGATTAATCTTCGGACATGTATATCGGTCAACACACAACAACCTATAATTAAAAATAAAAAAAACTTACATGTTTTACTCTTCGCCAGCATGAAAAATGAAATAAAACCATGGAGAATGTGCAAAAACTGACCGGCTTCTGTCAAAATTAGTTCTGTTTCAAGACAACTGTCATGCAACCTGAACTTCAAAACCGAAACTTTAAAACCTACTTTTGACTCTTTTTGCACAAAAAGCCTTACAATTTTTCTAAATTCAATCTCAATGATCACCAGCTACGACCTAAATCGCTGCTCTTTCTTTAATTTTCGTGTTCCGAACACTTGAGGAAAACGACTCTGAAAAGATGAAGCTAACCTCGAAATGTTTTGACGATGCTCCCTTTAAATTTCACTTAATTCAAGAGAGAACTGTTCACTCTTGGATTTTTGGTTTTGACATATGTTATAGTCTATTCAGATTTTTATTGCCTCCTTCCACTATTTTCTACTCGACGAAAAACTTTAAGTCTTTGCAAATTTCGGAATTAAAATATAACCGATTTTCGCAAACGCCAATACGTCACGATTTTGCGACTTTTGCGTCGTCGTCGTGCAGTAATGGAAACTCGATGTTTTGGAATGTTTTACCGTATGAGAAGCGTTGTAGATAATTTTCGGGTTCCTAAACCCTGGAGAGAATTTAACAAAAAAATAGAAATTTTACCTAGAGTCAGGGTTGTCAACGTAATATACCTTAGGTAAATTACATGAGGTTTTTTACGTAATTTAGGTACGTATATTACGTCCTCAGTTTTTTACAAAACGTAATATACGTTTTCAAGATGGCGCCATAGCATCTGAAGGCCAAAATACACGCTCGTCGAAGTGTCGAAAGTCGAAACGTTTCCGCGTTTCACGACACCCTGTTTACACGATATATACATTTTCCGCATGCGGAAAATGTAAGATAAACGTGTCCAATGGCGGAAAGTTGGAAATTACGAATAAAAAATGAAATAAATTCTAGTGTTAATATGAATAAATTGTTAATAAAAATAGGTTTCTAGATTATGTAGTAAATAGAGAAGTAAATTAGATTGAAAGATTAATTATTTATTAATTATTTATCTCTATAGAGTAATTCAAAGCATCTTCGCGTGTTGTGTTTCTCTTGTCATAGTAGTATTCATGGAATACTACCATGGAATAATACTCCCAACGCCATTTCTCAGTCTAATGCTATTTAAAGATACTATTATTGCTCAAAAATATTTGGTTTGAACTCAAAATATTTATTAAAGATACTAATAACAGCATAGTATTATGCGATTTAGTATTTAATGTTAAGTGATTTAAGTTTTTAAGTGCTACATGTAGAGCTCTGTAAATATTGACACTCTTAAAATAATAAAATTTAGAAGATACAGTTCTTTGTACTCTGAGTAAAATTTCCCATGGGAGCTCTTTTCTTGTGATATACTTCTCAGTTTTTATACTAAGGGGAAAAATTTAAAGACACCAAAAGAATTAAATATAAGAAATGCGTTGATGAAACTCTTGCATAGGATTTTTTGAACTCTTCAATCCCTTCTAAATTTCTGAAATTAATGTATGTAATTTAATTTGTAATCATCGTACGTATTAATACGACAAAATAATACTATGCTGTGATTAGTATCTTCTATGAGTTGGAACTGTATATACAACAATAAATATTTTGAGTTCAAACCAAATATTTTTGAGCATCGTGTGAACAGGGTGTCGTGAAACGCGGAAACGTTTCGACACTTCAACGAGCGTGTATTTTGGCCTTGATTGGTTGATATTAGCGCGCAATATTCAAAAATTGAGGTTATGTTTGTTCTTTTTTTTTTTTCTAATGTCCGTCATCTTTATTTACATTTATTACATTTTTTACATGTTTTTTTACGTATATTACATTTTTTACGTATAATACGTCAAAAACCTCGAGTGACGCGTCACAAGCCATCCCTGCCTAGAGTTCTTAGTGAGTAATATTACCGAAGTAATATTCAGTAATATTCCCGTTCTCGGTAACGTTACCGAAAAGGTAACGTTAAAATAAATTACCTTACAATTTTCGAAAATTTATGAGAATTTATTATTTTTAATTTTATCATTTTTTATCATTTTTTATTTATCATTTCTAGGGAGGAAAAATCCTCCTCTAGGTGCCTCCCCTGGCTACGGTCATGGATGATCGACGGCCCTGAGACTGCTCACTGACTTTCCGTTGGAGAAATTCTACCGTTGGCTGAAATTTGAATCGCGCGCTAAATTTTGACCAATGGCAGCACACATTGGCAATCAACTAGAGAAATACTGCCATTGGTCAAAATTTGGCACCCGATTCAAATTTCAGCCAATGGCAGAATTTCTCCAACAGAAAGTCAGTGAGCAGTCTCAGGGCCGTCGATAATCCATGACCGTAGCCATGGGGGGCACCAAGGGGATTGTTCCCCCTCTAAATGAAAAATAAAAAATATTTCTGTAGTAAGTACACTGTAAAAAATATTATCGTAATTTTACCACAATGAATGATGTGACCAATATTACCAACACTCAATGCAGGATTTTTACAACCAATCGGAAGTTTGCATTTCTGGATTGTGAATTTTAATTGTTATAAGATTCACAGAAAATTGTAATACACTCGAATCTCTCAATATCAACCTTCCCAATATCAACAATCTCCCAATCCCAATATCAACCGCATTCCTTTCTCATTATCAACTTGCAGGCTAGATAATGTTAAAAAATGTTAATTCTGATAAATTCTCGTTAATTCTCTTAAATTACGTAAGTTACGGTAACGTTCTTTGTTACCTTACCCAATTTTAAATTACCGAGAATTTTCGAACTCTAAATTTTACCTTTGTTTACTTTGTAAGAGCATCCCTGGTGCTGATGGATTATAAATCTTATGAATCTTATGAATCATCCAAAGCTCCAAAGCAATCCAAAGCTCCAAAAAGTAGCGTGACGCTGACGTCAGTGACGACGAAAAATAATTATTTTCATGTCATTCTGTTATCAAAATTAACGTGAATTTTAATTATTTACAACAGGAACTGTACAGTTTTTAATGATGTCACACTTTGCGTTAAGGAAAGTTTTGAATTCTAATCGTTCGAGGGTAAGTTTTTGATTGTTTAGTATTTTTTTTTGTTTCGCACGTATTTTCTTTTTTCTTTTACCTATGGAAACAATAATTAGTATTGTTCATTTGTTTTCCACGTTTTACGTTACCATTGTTGACGGTATTATTCAAATTATTACGATTTTTTGTTATTAATTCAAAACAATCCCTCGAGTATATTGAAGAGATTACATTTTGAAATTATAACTGCGTAATATTTCACTAAAATTCTCTGAAATAATTTTTTCAGGTCCAAAACAGATTCACCTTATTATTTATTCTACAACAAACCAGGTGCCTACTTTCGGTCATTCAGAATCAAAATCGCATGATGAATGCAAGAATAGAGTGTGCGCTGATTCGTAAGCGAAACTCAGCAAAATAAGAGATATTTAATGAACAATTTATAATTTATGCTTATTTTTTCTTCTAGAGAACAATCGACTAAGAAAGACCCAAAAAATATCCACGATTATGAGTACCTGCAGCAAAGTAAGGTCCCCACGATGCATTTCCAGGCATCCTTGCCTCGACTACCTATTCCAAAGTTGAAAGATTCATGTACAAGATACTTGAACGCACAACAGCCTTTGCTCAACGAGGAACAATTTTTGTTTACAAAGTCTTGCGTAGATAAATTTTTAGAAAGCGAGGGACCAACGCTCCATAAAGAGTTATTAAAGATTGATAAGAAAAATAAACATACTAGTTATATTAGCGAGTATTGGTTTGATATGTATCTTAGAGATCGGCAACCTTTGCCAATTAATTATAATCCTATGCTAGTGTATAGTCAGGAAACTGATCAGCGTTATAATGATCAGTTAGTGAAAGCTACAAATCTTGTTGTTTCTTCTATTAGATTCATGAAATCACTCCGAGCAGGAACTTTAGAACCAGAAGTCTTCCATCTAAATCCTAAGAAATCAAATACTGAATTTTTTAAAACTTTTACGGGAATGTTGCCTTCATGGCTTGCCTGGTATGGAGCTTTTGCTTTGAAAGCTTATCCACTTGACATGTCTCAGTATGCAAATCTCTTTAACTCTACAAGAATTCCAGAACAGGAAAAAGATAAAATCAGCATGGATAAATCAGCCCATCACATGGTTGTTATGAGAGGTGGAAATTTTTACGCTTTTGACATTCTGAAAGAAGACGGAACAATAATCTCTCCAAAGAAAGTAGCAGCCAATTTGAACTTCATTCTTCAAAACAAGAAGTCCGCATCTGAAAGCCCAATTGGAATTTTGACTACATCAGAAAGAAATCAATGGGCAGAAGCAAGGAAACATCTTTGTAAAATAGGAAACGAGGAGATTCTGAAAAAAATCGATTCTGCTGCTTTCGTTTTAGTATTAGATGATGAATCAATTGATGACGAAACAGATAGCGAAAATTACAAAAAAATGGTCAAGCATTTTCTTCATGGAGATGGTAAAAATAGATGGTTTGACAAATCCTTTTCACTTATTATAACTAAAGATGGATTTGCTGGACTCAATTTTGAACATTCTTGGGGAGATGGAGTCGCTATCCTGAGATATTTTACGGTACAATGTTTTATTTAAACATGGAAGATGCTGTTTCCTTTTCTTTCTGATCTGAAACTTGATAGAATTTAATGTAATTTGTTTCTTTGTACTTTTCAGGATGTAAAGGCTGATATTACCAAAAATCCATGGTTCCGTCCAGAAGACAGAGTGCTGATTTCAAACGTGAATCCACAAGTAGAATCATTAGAGTTTAATTTGGATGGAAAAATGAAAGAATTAATTCAAACAGAACAGGAAAAATACAAAGAGTGGACAGATTCTTTGAGTGTTGGTCACGTAATCTATGAAGGTTTCGGAAAAGAAGAGTGTAAAAAATTCGGAGTTAGCCCTGATGCCATAATGCAATTGGCCTTCCAACTTGCTTTATACAAACAAGAAGGGCGCTCTGTAGCGACCTATGAATCTTGTAGTACCTGTGCTTTTAAACATGGAAGGACAGAAACAATCAGACCCTGCACAGAACACACAAAGGCTGTCTGCTCTGCCATGGTTAATAAGAATTCTGAAATTTCCAACGCTGAATTAAAAAAAATGATTCTGGATTGTAGTAAAGCACATACGGAACTCGTCAAAAATGCTGCTATGGGTACACATTATTTTTAAGAAACTTAAACATTATTTGAAGAGCTTTCAAACAGAATATAGGATTATAAATTTTATTAATACCCAATGCATTCTTTAATTATTTTAACAAATCTATTTGCAGGCCAGGGTTTCGATAGACATTTATTTGCTCTCAAAAAGATGCAAGAAAGACTAGGATTGAAAACCCAGCTTTTTGATGATCCAGCGTATGCAGCAATCAATTATAATATTTTGTCCACTTCAACATTGTCTGCTCCGATTGTGATAGCTGGTGCATTTGGACCAGTAGTACCAGAGGGACTCGGAATTGCGTAAATATTATTTTTTTTTAAATTTCTAATTTGACTTGTAAAATACTCAATATGTAAATTAAAAATATTTTAATGAAATATCGAATTTAAATAATTAATTCTTTCTAGATACATGATCCAAGACAAAAGACTAGGTGCTGTCGTAACTAGTTACTCGAAGCATCGTAATGTGATGGACTACGTTCAAAATCTTCAGAGTGCATTTGAAGATATTCATAAAGTGATGGTGACACCCTAAAAGTCACGATTAGATCATGTTGATCTACTATAATTATTGTTAATCTGCCAGTTTTATCAATTTTAAGCTAAAATTTAGTTTGCTATTGTACCTGCAGAGTATTTTTCACAATGGAATTCGATGCTTTTATTGGATTATATATTTTTTTAATACTTTTTATACGCGACTAAAATCTTTATAATTGTTATAAAATTATACACATGCAATATAAATGCATTTTGAATAAATTTTTACAGACGGTGATTGACTATGGAAATTTTCGTTTTACTTAAATTCCTTCCTGAAAAATTTTAAATTTGGTTTGATTAAAGATTGCAGGAGGGGACCGAGCTTTCATAACATAATACCAAGAATTCTTTTCCACATTTTATTTGCAATTCTCCAAACGGAGGATGCTATAGAGAACTTTAATACAGCGAAGTGGTTAATATATACAATATAACAAAGAAACAATGAGACTCCGTAAGTAATGCTAAGAATATTAACATCCACAAACTTTGACATATTTAGACGTTCACGAAAAAGGGAGTACAATTCGTTACATTACAGGCCAATGCTGGAAATATCCAAGGATTTTTCTTAGAATATTACACGTAATTGCGAAAATATTCATTTGGAAGCAATGAACTCGATCTCGGTGCTTGAATACTATTCAGTAAATGCAACTCTTTTTCTTGACTGATGTATACATTTACTGATGATATGGGTCGCCAGTTTAATCTTAATATCTAGGCTCTAAATCTTCTCCAGGAATATATAACATTCATCGCCTAGCATACGAGCTTTTATTCACTACTTTAACGCTCTATGTGGTCAACAATATGCAAGTTAAATCATTAAAATAATGACACTTCCTCACGTCAATCGGGACAGTATGGACACGATAATACTATGACATTGTTGCGTGTGAAACTGGAATGAGGGATACAATCTAGCTGAGTTTGTTTCCCATTTTTACTTTGGAAGTCTGAAAAAGAAAGAAACTTTATTAGTTTAAATTATATTCTACATATATTTCAATATTTTTTTTCAGATTCTTTTCAAATGATTTCTTATCTTACCATGTAAATTCCAACGATCAAGCCGAAAAGACCAATAGCAGAACCAAAGATTTCGACGATAAGTATCTTGACAAAAAGAGCAGAATTGGCTGCATCAGAAAGAGCTGCTCCGGAACCCACAATGCCGACGGCGATGCCACAGAAGAGATTTACGAACCCCACAGCGATACCAGCACCAAACATAAGATATCCAGCTAACCAATTTTGGTTCTTTATACTCAGGTCTTTCATTACAATGTCATCCTTAAATTCCTCGAGCATACCAGACAAAACGATGGCAGTGATCAAACCGTAAATCGCCACAGCCTCACAGAAAATTACGGAGATCAAATTCTTTGTCTTGATTCGAGGAGCTTTGACTCCACCCCCGACAATCGACACGCCAGTTGTGTGAATACCTCTGCATTAAAATAGTTTAATTAGATCAGAAAACTTTACGTTTAATTATAATGGCTTCTTAATTTTTAGTTAATTGTGATTAGTTTCTAATTAAGAAAATATACTTACAAGGCAGCACCTACAACTGAAAGCGCAACGGCAAGACCGATTCCTAATGTCGCCCACATATATGGCGAAGTTTCTTCCAAAAACCTGAAAAGAGTTTATTGAAATTTAATATTTTGATATCATCTCTTGAGAAAGGTTTGAAATATTGAAAATAAAAGCTTCGATAAATTAATTAATTAAAACATATATTAAATCTAAATTATTAAAATCTTAAAAGTCAAGTCTTCTCAGCTGAAACTTATCAAAGTTAAGGTAGAAATTTTCATGCTGTATTAACTATTATTTTATTTTCTTTTACACTGATCTCCTGATCGAGAGCACCGCTCGGGGGTCGAGTGACTTCGATCGGATGGGATTAAAATAAATAGCTCGAGCGAGCACTCTGACGTCACCACGGCACTGACTTCGCGTTCGCGAGCGCCGGCACTTCAGTGTAGGCTGTCGAGGGACGCTCGGGGGGGACGTAGAATCAGCCAAGCGTGAAAAGTGCTCTCGATCGGAGTGCCCTCGATCGAGAGAGAGATGAGTGTATTTTAAATATTATAAATAAGAAATTTTGAAATCATGAACGTAATTCATGGCCTTCAAATTGAAATCATTGTTATTTTGAAACAAATTAATTCAGCATTCTTTCAACTCAAATTAAAACTTCTAAGATAATTCATAAGCAATTAAAAAAAGTACATGATCGGAGTCACAAACGAAAAAGAGAGTAACCTTGAAATTTAATAAGCAAATAGTCACAAAACATCAAGTCTTTAAAACGAGAAAATTAAACTTTTTTATACACACCATCCTATGCTGACTCGTTCTCCTTTTCCCGTAAACACATGGTACAAAACTGTAAAATAAAGAAGTAATCATGTGACAAACTAGAAAGCTTCAACACCATATCCATTGATTTTAACATCATTTTATACACAGAGACTATTTAAATTAACACTTTACATACAGATCTTATCTCAAGTTTTATTTAAAGAACGGAATCTTCTATTAAAAAGAAGCAGGTAAAGGAGTAATAACAAGAATAAACATAAATAATTCCTAAAATGTAAAAAAAAACCATGACGTTAAAAATAAGCAAAAATTATCTTAGATTATAAAACGAAAATTCTATTTCTTTTACATTTTATCAAAGAAGAATTAAAAAGAAATTGTGAGTGGAAACATTAAAAATTAGGTAAAATAAAGATGCACACCCAAGATAAGTATCGTCGCTGTAGAGAGACCCGCGAAGGTGGAACTTAATAAGTATCTCATTTTTAATTTGTATAACGTATCACTCGCGTAGTAATGAGTTAATTAGAACGACTAGTTCGTTTCATAGGAATGAAATTCTACAAAAATCCTAATTTCTACTTCGATTTTAGACAGGAGCCGTCATTAACCGAAGACACCCGTGTTACCTGTCATGTGAGACCAGCAATGATACCAACATTATATTTATCAAAACCAAATTATCAGAAAGGCCAACTTGAAAAAAAAGTTGAACTTTTTAGTTACATAAATATGCATGCACATACGTTTTTTACAGGTCTTTTTACGTAGAATACATTTTTTTACGTCAGAAACCTCAAGTTACGCGTAACTAACCAACCCTGGTAAGTTGTATGCGTGTCAGTTCAGTTGTTGTCAGTTGAAACGTAAATACAACACATATATATAACCTCTACTGAGTTAAATAAATTAATTAAACATTAAATATATTATATAGGATACAATAGATATTATAAAATATTTTATACCAAAAAATCTAAATCCTACTGCTTTTTCAATGTGATAAATAAAATTTTCGCCATTCGAGTTGTCCAAATTCGAGTTTCCAACACAACCTCAAAGAACTAATAAAAAAATATAAAATAAATCTAAAATGAGCAGTGATAGCAGTGATAGTGAAGAGGAGAGAGCGAAAAAGGATATTAAAGAAAGGGATGAATTCGCCAATCGACTTAAAGCTAAAGATGAAAGCAAAGTTCGAAAAATTGCTCTATCCGCTGGCTCCGGAGCAGGTATGTTTTCGTCATTTTCGTCCGAAATCATTTACCTTAAAAATTTCGTCCGATTGAAATATATATCTAAAGAGAATGAAAAAAATTTCTATTAAGCTTTTATTTTTTTTTTTTATGAGAATGAGTTCATTTTGTGACCCAAAATGTTTCTAATTTTGTTTAGCCGAAGCCGCAAAGAGAATCAAACTTGCAGACGATAAAGCAAGAGACAAACTCATACCAAAACTTCGAGTGGAATCACGTAGACAATATTTGGAAAAAAGGAAAGAGGAAAAAGTACAAGAGTTGGAAGCTGATATCCATGACGACGAATACTTATTCGACGAAAGCATGTAAGTCTTAAATTCCCATGATTTAATTTCATCTTAAAAAGTATATCCTAACTTCAATATAGGTTTTTAATTTGGCATAACTTTCAGATTAACAGAAAGGGAATTAAAAGAGAGAGAACATAAAAAGCAGCTTCTCCAATTAGCTAAAGAACATGAACAGGCAAGAGAACTCGAAAGAATTCAGCGATATCGGATGCCAAGTCAAGATGGCAAGGTGGAACCAGAAGAAGAAATTAATAATAAAGAGCCTCCACAATCCGAGCAAAACAAATGGGAATCTGATCAAATATCTTCCGCTGTATTTAAATTTGGAGCTAAAGATAAGAAACGTAAGTTTGGATTTATTAAGATTTCAACTATTTAATTATTGTGAGTTTCGTGTCTAACCCTTGAAATATTTCTACAGCCAAAGAGGAATACGAATTGCTCCTGGATGATGAAATCGAATTTGTCCAAGCATTGCAGATGCCAGGAGTGGCGAAGGATAAGAAACGGAAAGCTAGTCCAACCCCAGAAGCTAAACCTTTAACTACGATCGAGGAAACCCAGAAAAGTCTACCTATTTATCCTTTCAAAAAAGATCTGCTTGCTGCTATCAGAGATCACCAGGTAACTATAATTTTTGCTTAATGTTTAAACAAAATAATATTGAATATATATTTAATATCTATTTAAGATTGAAAAATAATGATAATTTTTTTCGCAGATTCTGATTATTGAAGGAGAAACTGGGTCTGGAAAAACGACCCAAATTCCACAGTATCTTTACGAAGCTGGTTACACAGCCGATGACAAGCTTATTGGATGTACGCAGGTATTTGATATACTATTATTATTATTATTATTATTATTATTATTATTATTATTATTATTATTATTATTGTATATTATATTATCACTTCCTTTATTTCCCTATGTATCATAGCCTCGTCGAGTCGCTGCGATGTCCGTTGCTGCTCGAGTAGCACACGAAATGGCCGTAAAGGTGGGAAATGAAGTAGGTTACGCAATTCGTTTCGAGGATTGTACTAGTCAACGAACCCGAATCAAATATATGACTGATGGAACTTTGCATAGGGAATTTCTTAGTGAACCTGACCTGGCGTCGTACAGGTACTTTCTTTAATATTTATTATTTTATATTACGAGGGATAAAGAAAATCTACAGTTACTTACAGTCACCTATTTAAGAAAGCTTACTAACTAAACTATTTTCTCACCAGTGTTATAATCATCGATGAGGCTCACGAGAGAACTTTGCATACAGACATTCTTTTCGGTTTGGTGAAAGATATAACCAAATTTCGTAGTGACCTGAAGTTACTGATCTCGTCAGCGACACTAGACGCAACTAAATTCAGCGAATTCTTCGATGACGCTCCAATTTTTAGAATTCCCGGTCGTCGATTTCCCGTTGATATTTATTACACTAAAGCGCCCGAGTCTGATTATGTCGATGCCTGTGTCGTTTCCATTCTTCAGATTCACGCCACTCAACCTTCTGGAGATATTCTCGTATTTTTAACGGGTAAGTTCAATATTTAAATTTTCTAAATTACAATGTATCAATTTTCTTTCATAATGATGATATCTAAACCAATTCATATTAAAGGTCAGGAAGAAATTGAGAGGTGTCAGGAGATGTTACAAGATAAAGTGAGAAGACTTGGATCCAAAATAGCAGAATTGTTGATTTTGCCGGTTTACGCCAATTTGCCGAGTGATATGCAAGCAAAGATATTTTTACCAACTCCTCCTGGTGCGAGAAAGGTATTATACTATAGACAGTAATTATCAAGATTATTATTTTCTTTATCCAAAATTATGAATTAAAATACTTTATTTCCTAATACTTTGTCTTTTCAAGGTTGTTCTTGCCACGAATATTGCAGAAACGTCTTTGACTATCGACAATATAGTTTACGTCATTGATCCTGGATTCACTAAACAAAATAATTTCAATTCCCGAACTGGAATGGAAAGTTTGATAGTCGTTCCAATAAGTAAAGCCTCGGCAAACCAGCGAGCTGGCCGCGCAGGAAGAGTGGCTCCGGGCAAATGTTTTCGTCTTTATACAGCCTGGGCCTATAAAAACGAACTTGAGGAAAACACTGTCCCGGAAATTCAGAGAATAAATTTAGGTAAATCCTTTTTTTTCAATTTCCTTCATATTTTTTCATATTTCATATTTTGCATATAGAAAATTTAATAAAACCCGAATTGCAGGGAATGCTGTCTTAACGATGAAAGCACTGGGTATCAATGATCTAGTGCACTTCGACTTTCTGGATCCTCCGCCTCATGAAACTCTAATATTAGCTCTCGAACAACTTTATGCTCTGGGTGCCTTAAATCATCACGGCGAGTTAACTAAGCTAGGTCGCAGAATGGCAGAATTTCCTTTGGATCCGATGATGGCTAAGATGTTGATCGCCAGTGAGAAATACCGTTGCTCTGAAGAAATAGCCACAATCGCTGCTATGCTTTCCGTGAACGGTTCTATTTTTTACAGACCTAAAGACAAACTCATCCACGCCGACACAGCTCGAAAGAATTTCCACGTACCTGGAGGCGATCACCTTACATTGTTGAATGTCTACAATCAGTGGCAACAATGTGACTTTAGTACTCATTGGTGTTATGAGAACTTCATCCAGCATCGGTAAATACAGGAGATTATTAAATTTTACCTTCAATGAAAAAAAGATTGCATTAAATTTTACCTCAGATTTTATTTTATTAATTTTAACAATTATATTATGTTTTTTTCCTTACAGTTCGATGAAACGAGCCCGAGATGTGCGAGATCAGTTAGTCGGTCTAATGCAGCGTGTAGAAATGGAACTGGTATCTGGAATCACTAACACAGTTAATATTAGGAAGGTAAAAGTCAACGCATTTTTGAAAAATTTAAAGATTATTAAAATTATTATCGAATCGATTAAAGAGATATAGTTTTTTTTTACCTTTACAGGCAATCACGGCAGGATATTTTTATCACATAGCGCGCTTATCAAAGGCTGGCAATTATAAAACTGCAAAGCAAAATCAAACCGTTTCGATTCACCCAAATAGTTCTCTTTTCCAAGAACTGCCACGATGGCTACTCTATCACGAACTAGTGTTTACCAGCAAAGAGTTCATGCGACAGGTAAATAGATAAACATTTTAAAACCTATGTATATAAACATTTTATGAAATCTTACACTTTGTTTTTCGTGAACTTTAATGGTTTATTTTAATTACAGGTGACGGAAATTGAGAGCAAATGGCTTTTAGAAGTGGCGCCTCATTATTACAAACCTAAAGAGGTTGAAGATTCTACGAATAAGAAGATGCCGAAATCATTGGGATATGCTGGACCAAGTGGGAATCGTTAGAGTTTCACACTGCTTGAAATAAGGTCCAAATCGATTAAATAATGCTTACTTTTGTACTCGTACATAAGGTAGATGTCCCAGTAATCGTGGCGGAAGTTGTAAATTATTAATTAAAAGTATTGCATTTCAGTTTATCAAGAACAGAATTTGCAACTCTACATATTAAATTACTTTTTAATAAAATGACATTTTCTATATTTTGGAATAATTCTGAACATTTACCAACATTTACCAACTCGAAAAGAATAAATTGAAGAAACCCAAAATCTCCCAATATTCAAATTCTAAATCTGAAACTCTTAAAATCCCTTTAAATTTCTTAAAAGCACTTAAAATATCTTAAAATAATTTAGAATCATTCTAAATATTTAAATCTTTAAATCAAATTTAAATTTAAAATCCTTTAATATTACATAAAAACAAATAAAGTAGTTTAAAATCCCTTCAAATTCTTTAAAATCTTTTCGTCTTTTTGAATCTTTGAAAATATCTTTAAATTTCTTAAAAGCTCTCAAAATAAATTTGAGTACTATTTTCAAAATAGCTATTTTGAAAATGGTCCTCTATTTCTTCTATTTTGGAAAACGTTCCTCTATTTCCTCTATTTTTAGTCAAAAAATTTAACTTACAAAATAAAATTTTAATTTACACACCAAAACCAAAAAGTAGAAATTGAATTAAAAAGTAATTAGAAATTAAATTAAAAATTAAAACAAAAATATACTATCCTTCATTTTAAAAAAACATCCTCTAATCCTTGTACCTTCAATATTTCTATTTTAGAAATTCAAAAAGAAGTCTTCGAAGTGAAGTCCACTAATGGAGAAACATTTTTAGGCGGAAAGGACTTTGATAATATGGTAGATACCTTGGTGAATTATCTAGTGGCTGAATTCAAGAAGGACGTAAGAATTATTAATTTAAAATATCGATTTCAATTTTTACAAGCCTAATATATTTATATATATAATTATATATTATATATATAATTATATATATAATTTTCTCTTGAAGGGAAAATATTCAAATATGTATAAAAGTCATTTTCCTAATTTTACGAGCGCACGAAAAAACGTTACAATTTTGACATTTTTTAAGGGCGTTGGACCCAAGTGTTATACTCAAAATTCCATTCCCCATTTTAATCAACAAAAATTACAGATAAATATTTTTTCGCTCTATAGCTCTAATCTTGTTTCAAATATAAGACTGCATACAAAGCGAAAAAATATTTAATTTCGATACTTTTTGCATAAAACGAAGAATTCAAAATCTAACTTCAAAATTCAATATTTTCAATTTGCTAAAAAAATATTTGAATATGATATTTTCTTGCTCTGTACGCATAATTCTAGTTAAAGATTGATTAATTCTACAGAGGGAAAAAATTCCAAATAAAAAATTTTTAAAGTAAAATGAAGTATTTGAATTTTTAGATTAGAACTTGGCTCCAACACCCTTAATATATTTTTTTAAAAATATTTTTAATAGATTATGGTGGAATACATCTTGTGTTAAAATTTCAAACATTTCCGACAGAAATTACAAAAGAGAGACGAGCCTTTTAAAAAGTCTTTGAAAGAGATAAGAGCAAATTGGCATGGAAAAGGAGATAAATAGGATTAGATCAGAATGAAACTTTTTGGTTCGAATAAAAATTCCGAAATGATTCGGAAAATTTCGGATTGATTTGGAATGAATTTCAATCCGAAGCTTTTGCTATACGTACACGTAAACCAAAACTTCCCGCTTCAAAACAAAAGTGCCACCTAACGTGGACGCTATCGAAAAATCAATTAATTTTGAATTCATACATGTATATATAATATGTATATCATCATCATATCATCATATCATTGTGTGTGGTAACCGTCTCGTTATATAACTCGTAATAATTGTGAAATCACTATTTTTGCATATACCTTTATAAACAGTTTATTTTATTAAAATTAGATGATGGCACAGTTGAAAAGTTCTTATTATAGTGGTTTAAAAAATTTTTACGGAATTCATAATTTAAAAACGGACGAGGATTTTAAAAAGGAATTTCTCGAACACTTCTACTACCCCAACGTATGCCAATATTGCTTAAAATTCGACAAAGATAAACCCGTAAAAAGTTGCACAAACTGTAAAGTAATGTTTTATTGTTCTGATGAACATCAACTAGCTCACTATAATGATAAGCATAAAGAATTTTGTACGGCTCTTACCAAACTCACTGGAGACAAAGAGTACTTATTTCAAAATTGTGATTTGAGTGATTTGCGAACGAGAATTAATTTAATTGAAAAGGCACAAATAGAAGTTACGACTCGAGATCTTCAACTTTACGAGCGGAACACGTTTATATTTCCAAGAGTCTGCATCGACTGCAACGAATCGAATCCAGAAGAGATAAGATCATGTCCCAATTGTCCTTTTGCTACCTTTTGCAAAAATCACTATTATAAAATCTTATTGCACAAGAAAAATGAGAATGGTTGTCAGCTTTTCAACGAAGTTTTTTATGTTGATAATCATTGGCTTGCTTTCAAGGATTTGCCGTTGGAGTATATTATTAATCCATTTCCTATCAACAAATTGTTGAAAACAAAATTGTCAAAGGACATGGAGACTTTCATTAGAGAATCTGTAGTTCCCCATCAAACCAAAATAAAATTTAACGAGAAGAAAATTATTTTTAACGCTGATATTAAGGTCATTTCCACAGTTTTTACCAGGTCTCTAACTTTAATTCACGCTCTAGAAGAATTAAATGTCGAATACTGGGCTCAGAGCAAGGTGGTTTGCGTATTGAATAAAGAGAAGAATTTGGAAGAGAAGAATTTCAAAGAGTTCGAAATTTTGCACCACTGGTTCCCGAAAATGACGAAACTAACAGTTCTTTTCATCGGATGTAAAAAGATACCGGGAAATATTAATTTATGTACCAATTGTAAGGAACTCAAAAAAAAAATGAGGATTGTTTCTTCTGAGTTGGGGTACAACAAATATTATCAAAGTACTAGTTCTGTCCCGAAACCAGATATCATCATGGCTTATAATGTTGATTATCGTACCCATGACGCCTGGGCTGATTCTTCATCGTTGTTAACTGAGTTGCAAATTCCAATTGTTCTGACTGCTATGAATAAACCATATTTAATTGCAGCAGCCCGTGATTGTGTGACAAATCCAAGGAATTTCTCTAAAATCAAAGAAAATCCGTTTAAGAGTCTAAGAAAAGAGAGATTCTTAAATGATGTTTCTTCTTCTAATCGTTTCATCAGCATTTATCATAAAAAGTTTTTTTCAAAGATTTGTCAAGCAGATAATCCATGCAAGTCATGTTTCGATTGTGAAATGAATATGAAAGAAGTAACTGGTTCTGAAGAGATACTAAAAACTGAGGAAAGTCTTAATGATTTGCTATACAAGAAACTCAGGAGGATGGATAAAAGGGTTGAAAAACTGAGAGAGCGCCAAAAACTGTATAATACACAATTGTTGGAAACTAAGTCGGAGATTGTAAATACCTACTTTCATCTAGAAGGGAGAGTCTCATCAGTGGTAACTATATTTTTCGTATTTTATGAAATGTGACTTATTTTTTCTTAAAGTTGCGAGAACTAATAATTGTATGTACTTTTCAATTATGTACTTCCTTCTTAGTTGCAGGATCTCCTTCATGCGAGCATAGAATTTGATGAAGACGACGAGGATGATGGAATTGAGAACGAGTAATTTTAACGTCATTATCACCTGATGATGATTTTTTTATAGCGAATTTGGTGAGCTTTGTTATTCTGTAAGATAAGAAATTTTTTGTGTTATTTGTACTTCTTATTGTGTATATTTTCAAATAGTTAGTAATAATTAGTTCTCACAATTTGTGTCTCAAATGTTAAAAAGATTTACTTTGATTGTTAAAAAGATTTACTGGTTTAAATTAGAACTGTAGAACTGTAGAACTGTAGAAAAATTATTTAACTTGAAGGTAGTCCATAAAATTGTATTTCTTAATTGGAAAGTTTATTTACTTATGTAAAACATAGATCTTATTAAATATACATTCTAGAATCAAAAAACAAGTTTTATATCACTGGTAGTACGTATATATAATCATATTTAAGATATTTAGTGAGAAAACTTAATAAAAACCTCAATAATTTAAGAATAAGGTATTTAAGAATTTAATAATTTAAAATCGTATTGGAGGTAAAACATCGTCACTTAATAAGTTATTTTATTTATAGTTACTTTTTGGCTTTACATGCAAACGTTTTATTCTTTTGTTTTATTCAAAACTGTATTGGTCCTCCTCGTCGAAAGAATTAAAAGCGGAATTCTTTAAACCTATAAAACAAAAACTTCAAAGTAAAATTCAAGGTCAAATCATACAATCATTAATAATGTTTTTTAAAAAAATGTTTCTTACAAAGTTCAAAGCGAATCATAAATGGTAAGGTATTGATTATTATAACTTTAGATTCTTCGGGATATCTTTGGCATTTAAATCCTGCGAACGGATTTTCTTCCTCAGATAAGTATTTAGCACCATACGGAAACTTTTGAAGATCTTCTGATCTCGAAATGCGTCCAAATACGAAAAGGCAGTCGAAATAAGTGGAAAAGGCGTATCATGTAACTATTTTTTACATAAAATATATCACTGTTAAAGGGAAAAATGCTAGTACATGTTTCGACGCTTCTCAATGCACTATATAATTATGCAAATTGTCGAAATGGTACGAATAAAAAAGAATTTCCGCTTTATACATGTTGTATGACATTACGTGCTTAAATTTGCATTCAATCGATATATAATTTGAAAGCGAATGTCATGCAATAGATTCCCTTGCGAAAGACATCTTGAATTATTTATAAGTAAAATGCGTCGATAGAAAAGGTTCTAACTTTTTCCACGGATAAAAAAGAATTTCTGCAAAATTGTACAACAATACGTGTTTCAATATGCGATTCATAATTTGAGAGAGAGTTTCATGCAATAGATTTCCTTGAGAAAAACTTGAAGAATTATTTATAAGTAAAGTATGGAGAAATAAAATTTCTAATAAAGGAGCATTTTTACAGTCTTGAGACATCTTTCAGCGAGTAAAGATGGTATATATACAGTTTTTGTTTTTTATACTTCCCATTGTCTTTAAAAGACTATTTTTTCATTTGTATAAGTTTTTAAAGACTAATAATAATTAATAATTGCAATCCTCACAACTTCAATTAAGAAATAGGTCTTAGACAATTTCTGTAAAAACTAATGACAAACTCTATTAAATGACATTGACCCATTCAATATTTTGTTTCGTGAAAGGCAGTATTTGACATTCAACTTTACATTTTTTCAACGGCATTGAAAATGATTGAAAAAAGCCAGTTTAATGACTTCACTTTTCTGCGGATTTAAAAGGATTCAAGCGAAACAAGTTTTATTCCATAAATAGCATTGAATGGCATTCAGGTCAAAAACGAAATTGATTCACATATATGACATTAAAAGTCCAATATCTATGCCTTCTAATTTCTATGTTTTCCAATGCATTCCTTCTTACCATGAAGTAAAATATATCTTTTGATCACTAGGATGAAAAACATGAGAAGGATGATCTACAGTTCTATCCGGGACAATTTTCATTCACCATACTACGAATATTTGGGACGTGGAGACCAAAATCTTGGAATTCACAAAGGAAAATTTGGATTTACGGTGTCTATTCTACTACCATCTTTACGCTTTACTTTTATAACATCTTATCCTTTTTAATGACTCTTCTACAAGGGCCTGATGATGACATGGACAAATATACATTAAATTTTCTATACTTTTGGGCTGGTGTAGGTGTTTTGATTAAAATGCTCAACATTTTCTTTCGGCGTGAAATAATCCTCAAGATAAAATATCTTCTTGAAAATGAATTTTGCCAAGCACGAGATTGTGAGGAAGCGAAAATATTGAAAAAATATTCAGAAATGTGCAGGTATATATTTTTCAATCTATCAACTCATCTGCAAAAATGTTATTATATTTGCAGATGAATTAAACATCTCTGCTCTCTTACTTTCTTTATATGTTCTTGCTTTTACAGATTGACTTTTAATATGTTCCTGACTGTGTTGACTTTTACTGTTATAACGCTCGTTTTTTCTCCATTGACGCAAAGACACAAGTTACTTCCTATAAAAATATGGACGCCTTATAGTCTTGATTCCAATAAAGCATTTTTCTTAACATATTTAAGCCAAGCATTCTGTTTGGCAGTATCAGGTTTTCAATCAACTACCATTGAAACTTTAGCATTAATACTCACGCTGCAGATTTGTGCTCAAATAGAAGTCATCGCTTACCGTTTGCAATTGCTTCCTAAATTACGCGGAGCAAATGATTCTGAATTTGTTGTCTACCAATATGAGTCAAAGATTATCAAACAGTGTGTGATTCATCATATTCATATCTACTTGTAAGCCTTTCTTTATTATATTTTTCCCAATTTCAGAATTTCTAGAGAAAATGGAATTTTCTCTAGAAATTCTGAATTTTTATTATCAAGAAAAGCTTGATTTCCAGACTTGGAGAAAAATTTAACCAGTTGTTTGGAGTAGCGTTTGTCACTCAATTTTTTATATCTATGATAGACGTGTGCATTGCTTTATATCATTTATCAAGGATCAGTTTGGATAATAAAAATTCCTGGGTAATATTACCTGTTGAAAGTAGTTTCCTTCTTCAAATATTTGTATACTGTTTCTGTGGAGAGAAACTATCAGGAAAGGTATTACTTATTCACAATGTAAAATAATTTAGGCCAATTTTTATATTAAATCATTTTAAATGCTTAAAAATTTATGTCTTCAATTTATGACTTTAAACAGAGCTTGACGATTAAAGAAGAAATTTACAAAATGAATTGGCTTCCACTTACATGTAAAGCCAAGAAGGACCTAATGTTCATAATGCTAAGATCCTCTAAGCCCATGAAAGTGGCAGGTACATCCATGATTATCATGTCATACGACATGTTTGTGAAAGTTTGTACCACTTATACGCATTAGATTATTTAAAAATTGACGAGAAATAATATTTTTTAAAGGAAAATTTGTTATATTTTCTTTTCAGGTTTTGAAAATAGTGTATTCTGTCTTCAATTTATTAAATCGCTTCTTATAAATTTTTAAATGATATATAAGAAAACGCAAAAGGAAGAAAACTTGCCTATACACTTCGAGAGGATCTGTTCCTTTATATTTTTAAATGTGCACATAAAAAAGCTCTTTTTGCAACATCTACCTCTAAAGTTGCACTTTTTGTTTCTGTATAAAAATAATATGTAAAATGACTTCTAATATACGAGTGTGTAAAGTGTGTTGTTACACACATTTAAGGACGTTAAACCCAGGTGCTATTCTCAAAATTCCATTCCCCATTTTAATCAACAAAAATTATAGATAAATATTTCTTCGCTCTGTAGCGCTAATCTTTTTTCAAATATAAGACTGCGTACAGAGCGAAAAAATATTTAATTTAGATACTTTTTACATAAAATGAAGAATTCAAAATCTAACTATAAAATTGAATATTTTCATTTTACTTAAAAAATATTTAAATTATATATTTTATCGCTCTGTACGCATAATTCTAATTAAAAATTGATTAATTCTAGAGAGGGAAAAAATTACAAATTTAATATTTTTTAAGTAAAATGAAGAAATCGAATTTTTAGATTAGAACTTGGCTCCAACACCCTTAATGACCACTTTGCTTCCTCACAGAAGAAGCATTAATTAATTATAATCAAATTATATTAATATTAGGTGACTTGAATCGTGTCAACATAAGAAAAGTTTATTTTCTTTATATCAGCTTTAAATTTTGATTATTTCAGAAATTATAGTCAAAAAATTAATTTTTGATAAATTACAAAAGTAACCATAACATTCTTATTTTTTAATGAAATTAGTAGCAGTCCCAAATTAATTTTTATCGATTAAAGAGTGAAAAAATTGTGATATAATTGACATAAATGATATAAGTTTAAAAAAAAAATGATAAAAATTTTTACAAAATAGCGGTTATCAGCCCCCCTGTTACTCCGTTGAAAGAAAGTGTCATGAGAATTGACCCTGATCGAATGGCGGCGCCACCTATTCAGAGGCCGTTAATTTAAAAAAATTCATGCTGACTGAGAATGCTGAGAATGTTAAAAATCGTTTTTTTTTTCTTGGTAAAAAAAATTTTCCCATATTTTTACGTATAAGACAATGACAGTTAGGGTGTTTGACATTTTTTAACTATTTAATATAACGAATAATTCTAAAAATGAAGAAATGTACTTCATTTATAGACTTTAGATGAACGTGAATCCGTACATTCGAACGTTCATCTAAATGAAGTATACTGATTTTTAGAATTATTCATTAATTTAAATAATTAGAAACACTCTAATTATCATTGTCTTATATGTAAAAATGTGTGAAAATTGTTTTTACCACGTGAAAAAACGATTTTTAATATTATCACCATGCATTTTTTTTAATTTAAGGCCACTGTAACGCCCGCAAAAGATTAAAGCGCGAAACTCGAAAATTCAACTGCAGGTTCGGGCTGCAAGGGACAAAAGTCCGCCTCACGTTGTGCTGAAATAATTAAAAAGGGGATTTGGAATTTTAACTTAACCAAAATCAAGAATACACCAATCTGCTCAACGAAAAGAACTCTGAATTTATTCAAGAAGAGAGTTTACATAAGAAGATCCGCGCGGATTTGAAGTTAGAGTCTAACTGAACTATGCTCGCCCACGCAGGAGCGTCCTTTTGGGTCCTCTCCCTTCCGCTTAGGGGGTTGGGCCCTTTTCCTTCTTAGGTTCCTCCCCTGAAATGTCTTAGAAACTACATCTCTTATTCCTAGTCTCCTGATACTATTTCTTAAGTTTAAGTTCCTAGTTATTTATTTTATCCTAAAAACTATATTCTAGCTTTGGTTTCGCTACATTTATAATTGCTCTATTTATTAACATTCTAAATTAACCTTCTACATTTAATATAAAACTAATTATTCTCAATTATTCTTTATTGTTTATTGGTAACTAAGAATTTGCCAATTCCCTCTTTTATATCTATCAACACAATATTCTAATTCACTTTGTTACATACGTGATCATCCTATCAATTATCTTATAATCAATTAGTATAGTATTAATTACTACAATTTTGTTTATCGTTTATATGATTTGCGTGCGTCCATTTACCATGTAATTCTGTGTGATCTTGCGATCACAGAGAATTACACTTGTTCGACTTAAAATAATTCTAAAAAGAGAAAGTCGCCATGCGTCCCATCTCCAGTCTCAGAACTCTATTTTTTTTTTTATAGTTTCCTAAAATCATAAATACATTTATAACTTAAGTTGAGAAAACCCAGGACTCTCACGTTTCGAATTACTAGGGAACCGATATAAAAACTAGCTTTTGTCGAAAGGCTTTCTACAATTTTTTACGACTTACATCTGCTAAGCAGATTTGACCGTATGGTTTTTAGCCCGCATAGGATGGCTTTTGTTTCCTAAGCTCAAGTGGTTTTAAGGAAGAAACTCGTAAAATTATCGAAAAACTCAGGACTTTTTTCGCTCGTAAATCAACTCTGGGAATTTCCAATCCTCTTCAAAATAACGTTTCTTTAATTTTCAGAAAGAGCTAGTAAGGATTTATTCTTGGAATGTTTTATGTTAAGAATATTAATTTAAATTATCGCGCGAAGCGCTGTTGTGCAACGATGAATGTGGGAACTAAATCCACATTCATCACACCACTGAATAAGTGGCGCCGTCATTCGGCCACGGTCAAAACGTGGAACTGGCCGGGGTGGGGGCTGTCAGTTTGGTGGATTTGGCGGTTATTTTATTTCATATTTTATTTACAGTGTTTGAGTACGTATGAGGTGCGGCTTCAACGGTTATTTACTCCAAAATCTTATTTCTTTTATAAAAATATGTATTTTATTGCACCTTAGAAACAAATGTAAAAATTCTCTTAAATAGATGAACAAGTGTTTTAAGAAATGTGTGCTTTATGGATAAAACTGCGAACAAGTGTCATTCTTCTGTGAGAGTAAACAATTCAAAGTGCTGTATTTCATGCATATATAAAAATCGTCCATGTGATTATAACTTATCAATTTTCTGAAGTTCTATATTAAATTCAGTTAAAAATGACGACCAATTTGTCGGTGTTGGCTTCCTACGATGAACTTGTACGATGCACAAATGTTCTTGTCAATGGATCATGTGAAGGAGGTTAGTAAAGTGACAGTCGGCATTTCAATTATTGTATATAATTTCAATTACATAATTTCATCAATCAGAGCAATAAATTTACATAAGCGAAAGTAAGGAAGTTACAATATCATTTTAGTACATATATACCCAACACACAATTTTTTTCTATTTTTGTTTACTTTTTAATTGGTCAGCTTGCGAATTATTTAATTTATAATGTGAATAATTTAACTTATCTCGTATGGGTTTGTTCTTTTTTTAATAGAATTTCTGCAATTCGCCGTAAATCAAGAGGAATTACGTCAAAAATGGTTAGGATCTGTGCAAGAATGCCAACGACTTCATTCAGCTTTAGAAAAAGCTCACCACGAAACGGCAGATCTCGAGAGGAAGTTAAGTCATGCGAGGAGATTACTCGATGAAGAAAAAAGAAAACGAAGAACAGCAGAGCAAGAACGAAATTCTCTTGTAAGCAAACATGAACAATATTATTCTTCATCAGTATTTCTAAGGGTTTTGGCGAGCTTTCAATGGATCTTCAGATATTTTGATGGAAAACCCACAGGGAAAACGTTATATTTTCTTTCTTAAAAATAAAAAAAATAATAATAATCTCATTTTTCTTTCTAGGAACGGCAAATGGCATTGGCACGGGATCTTTTGTTTAATGATGGTGGCAGGAACTTGAACGATGAAACGAGAGAAAAGCTGCAATTTTTGAACAATACTACTTTAAATAGTCGTTATAGTCATTCGAATTTGAAGGATCATTACCAGGCTGATAAGTAAGTTTTTTAAAAATAAAATTTCAATTCAATGATTTTTTAATGAAACTTCATAATTTGAACGACTTTAAATTGTGATGATTATTTTTGTTGTAGACTCAAAACTATAACGGAGCTGGACTCCACCGGTACCTTGTTAAGTGATTTGAGTTGTTTCTCAAAATCTGAAGATGATCTGGATACAAGCGCCATTATTCAACAAAGCAAAAAGAAACGCGAATGGAAGGAACACAGACCAAGTGGCGAATATCCAGCTAAGAAGAGACGAAGTGGCCGCAAAACTGCTGATCTTAACAGTTCAGATCGCATAATCGCTACAACTACTGTCACAATGCCTAAGGATGGAAATATTACCGCATCTGCGGTGATTGAAGCTATTCCAGCTGATGAAAATATTGATCCACAAACTCCTCTTCAAACCTCACGAAAGCGAAGAAAGAGTGAAGAACGCAGAAGATCTAAAAGTGCTCGTACTTCGACAAATGACGTCGCCACAGATATTTTGGTAATATTGATAACTTCCTTAATGTAGTTTTTTTTGAAACTGATTTCGAAAGCGTGTATTAAAATCTTGACCACTTTATCATTTGATTACTTTCATGATTTAGAAATTGTACTATTTATTTTTGATTAAAAATTTATTTTTGCAGCCCACAGCCCCAAATGCAGATATTTTAACTTCAGAATCTGAATCAGAAGCTATATTCAAACCAAGTCCAAATATCGGAGGATATACTCTGAATACAAAAACAACACGAGGTCATAATTTCACCGCGAAGACGGTCATAAAACCAGAAGCATGTGTGCCTTGTGGCAAAAGGTAATCTTCCTTACCTAATATTAATTAAATTCAATAAACATTCAACGATACATTCAAATACATTTATTTATGTAAACGAAAATTTTCTAGGATACGTTTTGGAAAAGTGGCTCTAAAATGCAGAGATTGTCGAGCCACGACACATACGGAATGTAAAGATTTGGTTCCACTTCCTTGCGTCCCAGCAGGAAATACACCCACACTTCGGGGTGCATCAGTGAGTTAATCAAAATACAACTAATAAAAGTTAAATTTTCGTAAATATTAATTAACTAATTAATGATACTTACAGGGCACAATCGCAGATTATACTCCTATGGTTCCACCCATGGTTCCCTCTTTAGTTGTACATTGCATAAACGAGGTGGAATTGCGTGGAATGAACGAGCAAGGTTTATACAGAGTTAACGGTGGTGCGAATGAAGTAAAATTACTGAAAGAAAAATTTCTTAAGGGTAAAGGGGCTCCAAATCTTTCTGAAGTCGATATAGCGACTATTTGCTCGACTTTGAAAGATTTTCTAAGGTGTGCTACATTTTTTTTTATGGAGAACCATTTATATTTTAAAAAGTCATCCTTATTTTTGAAATTTATCTTTATTTGTTTATTCTAGAACACTACGTGAACCTTTGATCACTGTTGGTTTGTGGGCTGATTTTGTTCGAGCCACGACCATTCCTGATAAACAAGACGCGGATGCTGCCCTTTATCAAGCAATTTCTGAACTTCCGCAACCAAACCGAGACACTCTTGCATTTTTGATATTACATTTGCAAAGAGTTTCCAGTAGCGCAGAATGCAAAATGCCGATTAGCAATCTAGCGAAAATATTTGGCCCAACTCTAGTTGGTTACAGTTGTCAAGAACCAACTGCAACTTCTATGCTTAGTGAAACAAAAACACAAGCTACTGTAAGCTCAGCTAATTATTAAAAGTGATGAAATAAAAAGTAATTTGAAGTCTAATGAATTGGTAATTTATGATTGTTGCAGATCGTCGAGAACTTGTTGAAAATCCCCTCGGATTATTGGGCTAATTTTGTGAATTCTGATAGCTTGAGTGGAATTGGAACGCCAAAGATGGACACACTTAGGCATACACCGTCTACAGAATCTCTTTTGAAGCGCACAGCTTCTCGCGGATTTTTCCATACACCACTGGGAACAAGGTTAATATTCAAATTTTTCATTTAGTATTTACCCTTACTATTTTTTAAATACTTGATGTTTAATGCTCGCTTAATTATTTCAGTCGGACATTTCTGAGAAAAAACAAGAAGTACTTCGCTACACCGCCGTCAAAATTGAGTTCTAAATATTAGTATGTAAGTTAATTTGATTTTAAAATATGGGTTATAGATGCTCAACTATTCATTTTAACCGTACTTAAATAACTTCTACTTGAAGTGGTTGGATAACTAACTATGTACGTTTTAATAAACTATTTTTACACGTATACTTAATTTATACAGCTTTTGTTAGTTTATCAGTGTATACTGATTTTTACTTTTGAGATTACTATATCATATAAATATGATATAGAATTTGTATAATTATAAAATAATAAACTTATAATAAGTGGAATCTATTTTTGAATGCTTCTGATTCACCAGCAAGTTTATAAAAATGAATAGATAAAAAAATTTAACAATTAGTAGGTACAATTTATTCATAATTTGAAATATAAATTTACAAGTTCCAGTACTTATAATAGAGTTACTATTTTTTTACAGATATAATATATGAAACTATGAGTATTCCTGCTTATTATGTAATCAAAGTGATATGATTGCTCCTCACTTTTTATTGAAAACGTTTAAAATCCTGCTAATTATCCTGCAAAATAAATACATACTAAATAATTATAATAATAGGCAAATCACTTTTTAAATCCTGAATTAGGTTTCGACAGGAGTCGCTTGGTAATTGGCATATACAATTAAGTTTAGGAATAAGAGCCAGTATATAATTGTGCAATTGTAACATTCTAAAATATAAATTCGCGGAACATATCCAATAATACTCGAATGAACTCTAAATTGTAAAATATAAAAATATGAGAAAATATTAAACTTCAAGAGCTAATCAATTACAACTCTTTCATTTTTATGGAGGATTTTTCTTTTAATTCCCAAGAGGCTTCCCAAAACTGTTTTAGTCTATTGTCGCCATTGGAGCAAAATTTACGAAAATCTTGAATCATTCTCTTTTGGAATAGTTCGTCTCCTGATGATGTAGATAACGATTTCCACTTCCGACTCACCATGTGGTTCCAGGACCAAAGAAATCCCAGCTGCCGATTAAAATTCAAGATCTATAATTTTAGTTGCTTAACTTTATCAAGAAAATAGCAAAATTTGACTTACTCTTCTGTCCATACTGTAATCTTCATTACTTTTTCCACTAACATGTCTTGTAATGTAAGCTTCATGAGGACTGGGTTGATCTGAATGAACTGGATATCTTTTTTGGCCCGTAGTTCGTCTCACAACATTCGTTCCTGTTCGTGGTCTTGGCCTTATACCAGTTGTTGTAGGAACCAAGATAAAGGCAATTCCAGTTATGTGAACATACTGACGATCAGTTTCGTTATTTTCAACCATACAAGGCACAAATCCGAACCTTTGTAAAATGGACTCCTGGAATAAGAATAATCTTTTGCTGTAGCTGTCCTCCCGAAATTCTGTAACACAAATATTCAAAAATCAGCTGAATTAAGCTACTTGTTTTCCGTTTCTCTTAAAAATCTTTTTTATATAAGGAAAATTGCAAATATACCTTCAAAGAGATAACGCCTTTCAGTCATCAGACATTCAGTATCCAGGGGTATGAAAATCGGACCTCTAAGTGGATCGCTTTTCAAAGTAAAAGGCAATGCAAGCAAATCACTAGGAATTGGCACCATGTGGATTCCACACATTTGTGCTTTTCGTTGCCACAAAAATATCTAAAAAAAGAAAAGTAATTTTTATATATAAATTATAAAAAAAATTTTTTGAAAGAGTAACTATAACTCTAAGTAAAATTTTAACTTTAACTATTAAGAAATGAAATTTAAAAAAAGTAAAATTAGTAGCTCTTTTACCAAATCAGCGACAATATTTCCAGAAGATGCAACCCACTGGACAACTAATTCATATGAATGATCAGCCTTGAACACAGATTGATATCTTAAGTGGCCCCATTCGATTCTATCACTTTTATTGTTTATATCGATATCTAGATGAGTATGTTTATATGGAGGAACTGAAACAGAAAAATAAATAAAAATAAACTTTAAAATAAAACAAACTTTTAAAAACGTGACACATTAAATAAAATCATTTAAATATCTACCTCTCCAATCTTTTTCATCAGCAGAATCTGTAATCTCTATTTCGTCTCTCAAAAACATTGGAACATTAGATTCGTCTATAGTATCACAGCTTGGAATAGCTATTGGTGATGAGACATTAGAAGAAAGTGTGGGCGTATTTCGTTCGCACCAACCTTTCGGGGCCCTCGTTTCTATCTCGACCCACTCATTTTCAAAACTTTGGAGATCGCCGAGAGGTGGAGAATAATCAGATGCTATAATCGATTAAAATGAGTTTAAAATCTAGACTTTATTACTTCTGAATCCTATCAGTTTATTCACTATCTTTACCTTTCTGGCTCTCTTCCTGCACAATGTGGTATAAATAAAATCCTAGAATAAATGGCTTTGAAAAATCTCCTGACGCGTGACATATGAGCTTCTCATTTATCATACCCTGTAAGATAAATTTCGGTTAAATTAAATTTAAAATAAATTTTAATTACTTTAATTGAGATTTTTGCCGACCTGCATAATGCTCGTAGCATTTTCAACAGTCACTCCATCATCAATATGATTATTTAACCACTGAACTGCATCTGCACTCACAAAAGTTTGGCTGGGAAGAGAAGGATGCTGCGTGAGAAAACCTACCCCAGTCAAAGGGTGTTTCAAGGCTTCCAGGATCTCAGAGTTCGAAGCAGTGCTTTTTATTTTTGTCACCTCGGCGTTATTACTAAAAAGTATAAATTGAATCATTATACATTCTCTTTAGTAGTATTATACATTCTCATTCTTCAGGAATTTTGCGACATCTTTACAAACATTCGAAAACTTCTCTAAAGCTTCAGAATGAATAATAATTATTATAGGTCAAAAACCTTTCTTCATTTGCGTCCAAGTGATCATGTTGCTGTTCCAAAGAAAGCGGCAAAACTGCTTCACTTGCTGGAGAAACTCTTCCTCTATCCAAAACTTTTGAGCCTGATCTGTTATCAAATAACAAATATAAATAAAAAATGAATTAATATTGAAAGATTCGTAGAAACAATGAATTAAGGCGTTATTTTGAGGTACTTTATTTATATTTTACGTAATCAGTTTATTTATTTATATATTACGTAGTCAGTTTTTTTGTCTTGTCTTAAAACTAAAAACTGACTTAAACATAAATTCAGCCTAAAAATTGACTTAAACTGTAAACAGTTTCAAACCTTGTCTTTTCTGTGAATTTTTAAAATTAAAATGACCTCAAAAAAGGTGGTTGAAGGAAAAAAAACTGTACTACTACCACCAAAATAAACCAAACTGTTAAATGCAGAAGAGCGGCTAGCGAAAGTAGATTTGCTTAAATTTAAATGTATTTATAAAAGAAAAAAATAAGTGCAGACAGTGATTGATGTGCATAATATATAGAAATGCATGGTAGCAAATTGTGAACGAGAGAGATTAGAAAATGAAAACAAATAACATACATTTGTAACTAATTGCAATTGTAGTAATTACTGGTGAGACTAATTTTATTTTTTGCCGATGTCTTCACGATAAATCTTTTCCATGTACTATTTTCAAAAAAATAGAACTTACCGAATTTAGAAAAAACTAAAAAAAAAATGAAAACCAACCTGTTTGGTGTGAGACGAGGAGTGTCAAGGGTCGTGCGGACAATCACAGTTGAATTTGCTAAGTGCTTCTCCTGTACAGAGAACCCTTACTCACTCACTCACTCACAAGCAACAATTAATTTTACACTTAGCGTATTACATATTTACAAAAAAATATATAAAATTACATCAAAGTACAAAAATAATTAAAATTATATTCAATCACAGAAATAAAATGCAAATGAAAAACATAAATTCTTGGGTGCAATAAAAACACGAAAGAGAAATCAAAAGGACAGAAAACGGTTTTTTAGAATGATAGTGAACCAGCAATACAGTTATCACATTACCTATTGTAATTAAAGAAGGTGTTTCTTTTTCTTTTTTTGGAAAAATTGTTGAAAAATAGGTGACAAAATATTGAAACCAATTTATACCAACAGAACAGAGATACTAAAAAATTCGAGTAAAAGCAAAAAAAGAGCTTGACCTCCAATCCAAGTCAATAATACTTAAATTCAAAATTCAACGGAATTTAGAAGAATTTAAAAGAATTAAAAAGAAGTCCAAAGAGCTATAAAGAAATCAAAAGAACTTTAAATAAATCCAGGTAAACAATCTGTGATGACTGGCTGTATATTATTTGAACAATGTTACTAGCAGATGTATTAGTTTGTGATCGCTTGGAAAATATGAATTGTTGAAATGTGAGTGAATTCTTATAAATCACTGTTCCAGTGTATTGTTGAGTAAATGAAAACACTTTTTGTTAATAGTTAATTTACGAATTTTCGAAATACATGCAGAACAGCAGAAGAGACAGAATATAAACAGGTCTAGAATTCCATTCTCGAATAATTTCGCCATGATCCACCACAATAATCTGTAACTACAAAAACCAATGAACTAAAGTGTTAAAAATTAAAATCATGAAAAATAGAATTGTACAAAATTTTGAGGATCTTTGTAGGATCTCAGGAGTACATTGCAATGATAAATCAAAGTAAATATTGAGCAATATAGAATCAGCAGCCAGTGATTGTAGATTGACTGTTCGATAGAAAAAAATTCACATTTCACAGCCTACCTAAACTGAAATCAAGCAGAAAAGCCAATCTCTAATTAAATGAGAATATCGAACCTTGGTCGTGGTTTTTCAGGCAGACGATTGCTTCCAAGTCTCTCTCTAAACGGAGAACTGCCAACAAGACTTGTCTGTAAAGTATCCAAAATTTTTATATGTAATTTACACCAGGATTAAAAAATTTGTAGAATCTGTAAAAAAATTTTGTTTAGCGAAGAAAACTAACGAGTAAGGAGAATTCAATTAGAAATATATTATGTATGTATTCAGTTATTGAATTTACATTTAATTATTAAATTTAGTTATTAATTTTTTTCATAATTTTAGTATCTAAGAAAGATTAATACAATTACTCCATCCGATTTTTGATTAGATAATCACCCATAATTTTGCACGAGAAAAAATCGACAATCCTATCTACGAGGATTTTTTTAAACTACACCAAATGCGGGAAACATTTAAGTACAACATGGATTACAATTTTTTAAATATCAGGGAATATTCCAATACTTTAAATTTAAAGTAGAAACTCTGAATCTTTTAAAATTAATTCAAGGATTTCGAACATTTTAAATCACAAAAAATGAGAAACTTTTCTCTTAAAATTAGAAGAAGCTTAGAATAGTCCCTAAAAATACGAATGAAAATTCTGCATTAAATCAAGGAAAAGCAGAAACTATTTCAACTGAACTTTTAAAATAAATAAAACAAGCATCGCAAACAAGCTTGCAAAATCGTAGATGCAAAATCGTGGGTGCAAATTAGGGTTTTCGCAAAAATTTGAAAGTCTTAGAGATTTGTAAAAAATCGGGTGGTTTTTGCGGAGACCCTGGTGTAAATTCATTAATCAAGCGTTGATATCAATAGTGTTATATTTTAAATAAAATGTTAACACTACGACAACCAAAAATATTATTAGATCGTGCTAGGTAAAAGAAAGAAATATGTGAATTCAAAGATAATTAATCGTATAGTACCGTGCGTAATATTTATATCGTCCCAAAATGCTCAATATCGTCTCGATCGAAACTGAATGAGAGGAAGCCTTATGCAAATTAACGAAGATTTTGTAGTATAATAATTGAATAGAAACTTATCGATGTTAAGGGTTGGGAGGAAGTACCTGATGGTTAGTATGAAATATCAGGCTCGTGCTGTGCCTTCGTCTGGTCAAATGGGAGCCAGAAATGCCAGAATCTCTCGTAGGGGCTCCACCTAAAGCAGTTGGACTCTGAAACACATCATGCTATAGGCGCTTCCTCTATTTAAATTTTCATTATTGTATTCACTTCTTTTGATTCTTTTTTTTTCAACTGAAAATCAAAATCGCTCCACTATCTATTTTAGAAGAATCGCTTTCTGAAAAATGAAAGGATAATTATACCAAATTCTTTTCAAATGAATTGTGTGACGGAGCGAGCACGTTGGGAACCTTGAAACGGAAATCAAATAGCATCCACTTATTAATAATAATTAAGATTAATAATGGAAGCGTTGACAACAAAAATTTTATAAGGAGATCAACTTTCTATTAGCAATAGTTTTTCTTGTCGAGGCTTCAATCACTTGCTACTATACTTCTCTCAAAATGAACTATAATAACTTTCAACCATAAACTGCTGAGGCTGAAATAATAAGGGGAACGTCAAACACTATTATTTTCTAATTAAAAAATGTGAGTCGAGCAAAGTTAGGTATTATATAAGCTGCAAACCAAAAATTTGCAATGCATACAATATTAGTTTGGTGCTAGTTCTTAGCATGCAGGTTCATATTCAACAATACGAGTGTACAATACAATTCTATAGTGAAATACGTAAAAATTTGCTGATGATAATTAGTATAATTGTTAGGGCTGTGCAAAATTCTCAGCTTAAACTTGCTTGAATTTTGCTCTTAAACTAGCTTGAAAAATAGAACTAGCTTGAAAACTTTAACTAATTTGAAAGCTAATAAACCTCTAGTCAGAGCGGTCAGAGCCTCAAAACGGCTTTTTTTCGTTGTTTTTTGTTTTTGTTTGTTTTTTTTTTGGGGGGGGAGGTGAAAAAAAGGGAGAAAAATGAGCGGAAGCTACCTTAAATTGCCAACGAGAGCTGGCTCGTAAGTTTGACTTAGCTTAAAAAGTTTAAGTTTACAAGCTAAGAGTTTTTTTTGAGTTAAGCTTATCTTGAACTTAACTTAGCTTAACTTCACTTAAAAAATCGTGAGCTTAAATAACTTAAATAAATTTTGCACTCTCCTAATTATTGAAACAAGAAAAAATATCATTTAATATTTACAATAATTCAACATCTAAATTAATCTCACTCATGGAATTAAAATTTTCCTTTTCTTTGATTTTAAATATCAAATACTGGATTATAATAAGTAATTAAAGTAATTGCAGCTACTGTACAGTCATTTTGAGATGAGGATTGTCTCTTACCCAGTTCTTATTTGGATTAGGACGTCTAATTTTGTTTAACCATCCTTCTATAAATCGAAGGACGCCATCCATGTAGGCACCTTGTTCGTTTGAAGCTGATTGTGTATAAAGATCACATCGTGGAGAACCTTCGAGAATTCTACGTGTTGCTTGATTATGTAATGGCAACAGAAATACACGGAATCTCCAGTATTTAAGGGCCTAGAAAGTATAATTAATTAATTATTATTAAACGGAATTCTGTGAGTATATAAAAAATTAATTAAAAAATAATAAAAGTAAGGAAGTAATAAAAATAAGAAGAAACGAAAACTACCTCGGCTAAAGCAAAATCGGTATCGCCTCTTGTACAGATATAGTGATCCAAGTAATTCCAGTTGTAATTTTCTAGTTTCTCAGTTGTAAAAGAAACCCAAGAAACTTCGTAGGTATCGTGATGAGGCGCATGAAATCGATAGCGATAGTGTATATTGAACGGAGGGTATGGATGCCTGTAAAATATTTGTTTGTATTAAATTAAAACATTTTAGTGGAAAAAATATACAAGAAATAAAATACCTTGGTCTGTATCTCGTTACAGTTATGGAATTACCACACAGAGAAATTTTATGAAATATTCTGCCTATGCTCAGCAAATATTCTTCCTTTGGCTCAGATTCAGTTTGACGTCCACGCATAACTGAACTAATAGGAGGGGCATTATTGCTTCCAGGTGTCGATATTTGATTTTTATTATTCGGTGGTAAAAGAATCAGTTGAAATCCCTAAATTAAATATTTTCAAATAATTGTTTTCGTTAATTTATCTAAATCTGAAATCAAAATCAGTGTCAATGAAATTATTTAAAAAGAGTTACCTGGGCCAATCTTTGGGAAACGAGTTCTTTAAAAACTTCAGCAGTAGTGAGTGGCTTTTTATAAATTGCTCGTTGTTGTGCAAAATCAGCGTTAACGTCGTCAGGTAGCAAATTGTAGTCCGAAACAACGTAATCATTTTGCAGACTCCGCTTATCCGGAAAATAGTCAGTAGTAATTGGTAAACACGCCGGAATAGTCAATGATTTCCAATCAACCCCTAGAGAAATAATTTTTTGTTAATTTTAGAACTTTGAACTTTTTTAATTTATGAAAGAAGAAACAAACATCTGCTTTCTTTAACACTTTGAGTGGAAGGAATTCTGAAGAAAATTCTAGATTTATTCTTCCTCTGAAAAAAGCTCAAAGAGTTGAAGAAAAACTTTTGTGCTACCATTAGATTTATAACAATTAGCATGAAACTCTCGAACCACGAAAGGTAATAGATTTTTATAGAACTACAAAGATAACTAATTCTTTATGGTATATGCTTTTGAAAATTTGTAATTATTTCGAAGTGAAATTGAAATTATTTCCTACTTTTACTGTATTTTACTTATACGAATTGCAGTCCTATTTTGACACACAATAATATTATTTTTACTGTGCATGAAAGAGATCAAATGATGAAGTGTCAATGTTTTATGGTAATGAGGATTATTTAAAATAAATAGTGACTTAATTAATAGGAGAATCATAATAAAAATAAAGAATCTTCCTATTCCATAATATTTATCCTTATCATACAGACACATAAATCCCCTACGGTTTCAAAGAGAACATTACAAAAAATTAGGAAAGTTGAAAAATAATGATAGAGAGAAGTTAAGCTATTTTAGTAGAACTATGTGAGGAAGCTAAAAGCAGACATAGATGCGAATTAAAGTAAATTACAGTAGTTTAAAGAAGTAAACAATTACTTGCTCTGTAGGCATATTATGTTTTAAAATAGAAATGTGCCTATAGAGCGAAATTTTTTTTACTTTTAACACTTTTTGCGAAAAACGAGAAATTCAAAATTAACTTGAAAATTCAATTTTTTCATTTTACTTAAAAAGCATTTAAATTACAGACTTTTTCGCTCTGTGCTCATAATTTTATTTTAAAAATGAGTAGTTATGGAGAGCGAAAAAATATTTAGTTATAGTCTTTATAAAGTAAAATGAAGAAATCAAATTCTTAAGTTAAAATTTTGTTCCAACACTCTTAAGGGGTTAGAGTTAGTCGCAAGACTTGGGACTGATCTAATGAAAAAGTACAATGAATTAAATTGAAAAATTTTTAAATCCATATTTGAAATTGAGTTGTGTGACCACAGAAAAAACAACGTTACAAAAGCGTTAGGACATAGACATATTTAATTTAGAAGTGTGAAGGGCATGCATAAATCTAAAATCTAATTGTGCTAAAGTAATTAATTTTTTGAGATTTGTTAGATACTCTAGAGCGAAGTGTACTAGATCCGAATCATCCCTCAGTAATGTATGACGCTAACCTATGATTGCTGTTTTAAGTCGTACATCACACACGCATCAAAATGTCCAACGTTGCATCCCGATTAGACGTACCACAGCATGGAAATAAATTTAACAGCATTATTTGGTTATAGTATGCAAAAAAAATATAAATAATAATAACCTATCAAAGGAATACTGCTCTTATTAATATTAATACTATCTTCTCACTCTAAATTATCAACTTTTCTAACGATAAATGAATATCCATTCACGTTGTGTCCCATGTATAAATTGTATAGTGGCATGAAATGTTCTTGTTTCGTAACTAAAGACTAAAATCAACTCGAAAGTAATGATGAAAATGAAAAATACTCTTTTCAATCTCTAGTACTGAAAGGATTAAATTAAAGTTGAAATCTTATGTTCCAAATATTAGGCTGAAAATAAAATATATTAGCATGAGGACACACAAAAAGCTAGCGTTATAATAAAATAGATGGTGAACACAATTATGAATAACTCACTATTCTATTCTATAAAATGTTACAATAACTGTTTATAAATTTTAGAAAAAAAAAATGAATTTATATTGGATTATCTGATTAGCTATATAAATGGAGCTGAAATTATAACTGGAACATATAGAAAAAAAATTGATTAACTTATCAGTATATTGTTAATATTACTTGAGAGTACTAGTAAATTTCCATAATTACTATCCATTCAAAAAATAGATTTAAGGGTTGAAAATTCATTTGTTTGAATTGATGAAGGCTTGTTCTTAGAAGATGACAATCAAACCTGTTGTAAGAGCTGGAGTCCACTCTTGTTCGCCTGTGGCTCCCCATAAGAGAGTTAAGGTCTTGTTTGTAGGATTTGGTCCCAATTGTCCAGTTTTGTCAATACTACCTTGGGACATAAGAGTTTTTTGATGTTTCGCTATCATATCTGTTCAAATAGACAATTTAATTAAATCTGGGTGGCAAGAATCCTGAAAATTTTAAATTAAAACTGATAAAGTAACTTACGATCTTGAAACCCGATTTGAGATGTAGATCTCGAAATTGAAAAATTGTTAGTAGAGCCATTTTCGGAAGGAGACATGCTCAGCACTGAAGTTGTGTCCCCTTGTTGTCCGGAACGAGATTGGGCTGGTACAGCTTGGTAATGATGTTGTTGAATCAAAACACCAGTTGGTCCTAAAAAATATCAATAAGTACCAATTAGAGTATCAACGAGATTTTGATTTTATTTGATTTTAAAGAATTATTCCATACATGTAATCGCAAACTCTTTATTATGATAGGATTTGACAAAAAAGGAACAGACCCTTTGGAAAAATATGTGTCCACCTTCGTCGATTACTTGTGAGCTTGATAGTAACGTGAGAGGGATCGAAAGGATTTATGAGAGCTCTGCTTGGGCGAATTACACTTATAGGTTGGGCAATCGAATTCGTTGGACTGCCAGCACTGCCAACAACTGGTCTGAATGGTGGAGATATTTCACTATCGGTGACATCACTCTTTAGAGATATTCTCGAGATTGCTGAAAAATATTAGTATACATTTTAAAGCTAGTCATTTAGAAATCCAATTTTTTAAAGGCTTGACATGAGATGATTAATTATAAGGTTTAAATTGGAAGTAAAGTACCTTTTGACAAGCCTTCATTCGAATCAACACTATTCGCATCTTCGTTTCTGTGTGGAATTGAAATAGCCGCACTTTTGCTGGAAAATGTTGTAGGAGCTGGCTCAGGAGGTGGATGATAAATGTCAGGATCCGACATTTTTCGTTTCAATAACTTGAGTGCATGAGCGTTATTCGGTGTTTCTATACAAGCCACGCTGGTTTTTTTAGTTCTTGTAGATACTCTTTGCAAGCTGACAAAAAAAGACAAGTTAAATCGACAGAAATTGAAATAAAAATAGAAATTTAAGCATGTTGGATTCATGTTCTAATCACAAGATTCAATTTCCTCATTTTACTCAATAAATATTATAATTGAATATTTTTTCTCTCTGTAGTGGCATTCATTTTTAAAATAGACTTGTTGATGCAGAGAAAAAACTTCTTTGTCTTAAATTTTGTTAGTAAATTGACGAGACGAAAAAATATCTAATTCTTTTATTCGTTGAATAAAATGAGGAATTTGAATTTTGAGATCAGAACTTGAATTCAACACTACAAACTCTAAATATTTTTTAAATTGAAGTGATTTCTATTTATTACTATTACCTTGAAGTATGAATCGGTGGCAGTTGGAAAACTTGAGCGTCATAAGCTTCGTAGTCAAACAAAGTATTATGAAGACATTCTCTCGAATCTTCTTGCAGCAACTTTGGTTTATTCAATTTTTCATTTTCATTTTGCTGCTTAGAGATTTTAGGAGGAAGTTTAATTCGTGGAATAAATGTTGAGTTCGGAATCTTTTTGTTTGTTGAATAGAAACTGAGATTTATCCAGTGAGGCATGCTGTAATCATCAGGGACGTTTATCGACTTGTCCTTATTGTGAAACTGAAAAAAGAAACATTCTTATATAAATAATACCATCTTTTTATTTTAATAGAAAGATAGAAACTTGGTTAAATTAGAATAAATATATCAATGATTATCAAGGGATTTTAATATTTTTTGCAAGATTTCAACAGATTTCAAAAGATTTAAAAGAAACTAGAAAAGATTTTAAGTTATTTCTAAAGATTTCAAGGAATTCAAGAGATTTAAAGGCACTTCAAAAGATTCGAAGAGTTCTAAAGTGATGTCCAAGGATTTTCTATTTTCTCTATAATCGCAACCTGTTTTTTATGAGCTGTTTTGGGACCGAATTTTGAGATCTATAATGTTAGTTAATTAAATGAATCTACCTTCAGTAAAGGCACTGCATGTAAAGGTTGCTCTCCAACACAAACTAAATCGCTTCCCACTCCGTTGTCGATAATCCTTTGCTTAGTGACATTCGTTAGTTCTCTATCCACTTCGAAAACTCCTACCCCTGGTGTTATGACCACTGATAATTGTCCAGTTCTATCGAAACTGCGATCCAGATAATGTTTCTCGAACACTAAAAAATTCAGTAATTTACATTTAAGTAAACATTCATTAGTTTCAAAATATTGCAAGATTACCATTTAGCGACATGTTGAGTACTTCTAAAAAATTTCCCTGAGCTGCCGTTGAATTCGTCGCCTTTGGCACAGGAATTCCCGATTTTTTATGATACTCCAGAACAATTTTTTGATAATCAGTGAACAGTTTCCGTAACTGTACCAATACATTGCTCCAGTCTTCGTACCTTTCATTCTGCACAGCCACTCTATAAAAATCTTCATAGAATCTACCTCTGTAGTCATGTTGCAGACATTCTCGCATATGATTAGGGAATTCTTCTAGACTACTCGCGTTATAAAAAGTCCTCGAGAACAAAACTATCGTCACTTCGTGATTGCTGCCATTCTTCTTCCACTTTTGAAATAAATCAGCTAGGAAACCATTTACTGCTTTTTCGAAGTAGAGGTCTCCGTGGATATCGAAATCCCACATTTCAGAGCTCATTTGGATAAAAAGGTAGACCATACTCGTCGAGGAACGAAAGACAACCTATCATTTAATCATTTTTATTGATAGTTTGGAAAGTATGAAATAAATACCATGGATTATGGATTTTTAAATGTGTAGAAAAAATTAGACAAACCTTTGTGTCGTCCGTAATAACACCACAGGCAACTCGATCTCCTTGCGACCACATTTCATGCACTTGACATCTTATACTACCCCCACAAAACTCGATTTTTTTGTTCATATATACACACGTGTTTACCTGAAAAGTAATTAGAATTAAATATCATTCAATACACAATTAAGTTTTAAACTTTTTGCCTCTATTTACAAAATAAAGGAGAAATGAATTTACCAAACTATTTTTAAGCCTCCACATCTCACTTCTACCCATGTACTGATCCTTGAAAGTAAGTTCCACAGAATCGAGAGCAACATCGTCAGGATTGACAATGTTTACATAAACATCAGCAAATGTTCTCAATTGGAACATATTTGCTACATTATTTTCCACGTTAATCGTTTCTCGGCCTTGCAAGTCCTCTTTAAAAGAAGTGACTTGCAACAATAATCGACTAAATTCATCTTCGGGATGATAAATCTCCACAATATCTCCAGTTTTAATTCCGGGGTAATCCTTGGGGTTTATAATTAAATCCTCTCCACTAAAGTTCTTCTGGTGTACGATTAATTTAAAGAGTTTCATCTTCAGCCCATTATTTCGTCGTTATAAGGGATTTTAGGGATGAAAACTAAAATATAAACAAATAGGATTACTTGTTATCAATATCTGTCTTATTTTATGCAATAGAAACCATATACTTTTTAAAACACAATCTGTCATATCAATGTTGATCTAATTGAATTCATAATTTCAGAATTGATCAGATTTTTAATTATAGTTATGATCATGAACGAAATTATAATGTAATCTCAAAATAAGTCAATACGATTCAGAACAATATGTCGATTATGATTGTTACGCGAGAAGAATTATTACACAAACTTCAAGATTTTTTTTACAAATTTTTTTTTGTAAGTATCTTATTTTTATACGAAAACAATTTATATACAGTAGTACAATATCCTTTATATTTACTTTTAGTAAACGTTTCTTGTTTTTGACTTTAATGTTAGGAGCTATAAAACATATTATTCAGACACAAATAAACGTATGTATGTACTCACCTCGCTACAAAAAAACGATTACAAAAAACGCAAAAACTCATTAAAAAACACCAACATCAAGGTCCCAAGTCACCCAAGTGACCAAGCCAAGCTAGAAGCTAGAGTTCGAAAATTCTCGGTAATTTAAAATTGGGTAAGGTAACAAAGAAAGTTACCGTAACTTACGTAATTTAAGAGAATTAACGAGAATTTATGGGAATTAAGATTTTTTAACATTACATAATTAGTCACATCATTCATTTTGGTAAAATTACGATAATATTTTTTACAGTGTACTTACTACAGAAATATTTTTTATTTTGCATTTAGAGGGGGAATAATCCCCCTTGGTGCCCCCCCTGGCTACGGTTATGGATTATCGACGGCCCTGAGAATGCTCAATGACTTTCTGTTGGAGAAATTCTGCCGTTGGCTAAAATTTGAATCGCGCGCCAAATTTTGACCAATGGCAGTATTTCTCTAGCCGATTGCCAATATGTACTGCCATTGGTCAAAATTTGGCGCGCGAATCAAATTTCAGCCAACGGCAGAATTTCTCCCACAGAAAGTCAGTGAGTAGTCTCAGGGCCGTCGATAATCCATGACCGTAGCCAGGGGAGGCATCAAGGGGGATTGTTCCCCCTCTAAATGAAAAATAATATTATGTAAATAATTAATGTAAAAAATATTATCGTAATTTTACAACAATGAATGATGTGACCAATATTACCAACCAATACTGTACATATTGAAAATGGTAAATAATTATTTGAATCCAAAATTACAGAATTTGGTTGTTTAATAAACCAAATCCCCAGATTTCTGGGATTCTACCAAATTTTACATTCAAATTTCGCAAGAAGTTTCTCTCGTTTCTCTAGCAGACGAAAAAGGAAAAAGTAACTTCGTGTCGTCTGCTAGACCTCCTGTCAGTTTTTTATGCTGGCTCTAAATATTTTTATTACAAGGGGATTCGGAAGATTTTTTATGAAAAAGTGCACAATTTTTGACAAGTTTGATAGTGAAAAAGTCGGGTAAAGAAAGTCCTTTACAAAATTTATATTTTTGTATCGAAACGATTGAAGCTCAGTATAATGGTAGATGATGTTTTATATTTGCGGTATATAACCTCGAACTGCCGTATTTATTTCGAAAAGTCGCAATATTATGATAAAATTTTGATAAAATTCTAATAAAGGATGAGCGATGCGTACCAGAAGCTTGCTATTGTTCCTTATTTGCATCGTAGGGAGCAGTATCATTTTTATCGCTTTCAGCAATCAACGACCATCAATTCAAACTTTAGTCACAGAGACTCACAAACAATTACGAAGCTTCCAGGTAAGCCTATAAAACATTGAATTAAAACTTGTCAACTAACAATAACAATCTGTAGGTGTTCTTAAATATTAAACAATACGCTGAGAATTGCTTAGGTTGCACTTCTTTGTGATTTCTTATTGTTTTTATCTATTTTTGTCGTTTTCCTTATTCCTATAATTCAGGAATCTCTCACCAGAAATCGCGAATTTTAAAGCTTGCACCTTTTTGAAAAAAATGTTGATACAAATTTGAATATAAATCAATTTCCATTACCTTATCTTTCTAATTTTCTAATTTTTTATAGGAAAACCTAAAAGATGTCGAAGAAAAGCGTTTGGTTACAGACTCAAAATACCTCGCGCTTCTCGGCCTTGATGGACAAACAAACACGACGCCTTTGATGCCGAAATCGCAAAATGTCACAGTCGTGTCCTTACTCAGGCCTGGAAACGAGCAAAATATTTATGGGTTTGTCAAAAACATTTCTCATTTTTTGCCAAACAACAGTATTTTTGTTTATAGCGTTGGATTAAACGAAGACGCGCTGCAAGTTGCAAGGTCAGTTTGCAACTCTAGTAAATGCAATGTAAATCAATTCGATTTGAGTCCTTTTCCTGCTCACGCTGAGGACGATAGACTGCACGTATATAGACCTCTAGTGATTCAGGTAAAGATCCCTAATTTTATTCTAATCTTAAGGAAGTTGGACCCAAGTATAATATTAACTTCAAAAAGAGTTTGAAATTTAAGCACTAAATCAGGGTGTCTAGCGGACATGAAAAATGAGAACTTTAATCCAACAACGTTAAACTTAAAGTAATCAATTTTTATAAGATAATGAAATTATGTGATCTTCTTTTGTTACAGACAGCTTTGAACACATTAGGAAACATATTATACATGGATTCAAACGTACGACTGAATTCTACAGATATCTCAAAGTATCTTTTACCAAAATCGGGAATTTTGACTTGGCCAACGAGACACGCTATTAGTTCTCTCACTCACCCAAAGATGTACGAATATTTTCACACCTCAACGGAAAGTTTCTTCTTTCTTCCATTGATCAGGGCATCGCACTTAGTTATTAGAAACACTAATGAAATTAGAGAAAAAATTATGTTGCCTTGGGTTCAGTGCGCACTAACTCGGGACTGTATTTGTCCTATAGGTTCGTAAATAGATTTATAAACTTTCTTAAATAATTTGATGTCTGAAATTTAAAAAGTAATATCTACAGGGGCTCAGTCTGCTGGCTGTCGGTTCAACAAAAAACCTCAGTATCGATATTCTGGTTGTCACGCGTACGATGCGGCAGCTTTAAATATAGTCCTTGGATTACATTTTAACTTTGATGACATTTACTACATTCACCAAGAACGAGAAACCTACTTCCACAAAATGGAACCCGATGAAGCTTATGAGGAATATTTATCAATTGCTAGACAAAACAACGTAACGGAAGTTAACGCGAGAGGAATAACGTACACCGAGCATTGAACAATTTATTCATAGATCTCAATATTTTCTATATAAGCTTAAGTGATATATTGAAGAGCACAACTTATTTAAATCTTTAAATAAAGGTACAGTCAAACTATTATAAAAAGCTTTGATTAATAGTACCAATTCTAATATCCAATTTTATTACGGTTACGTATACTTACGTACATACTGACCTCTACAATTTTTATCGAAAATATTTTTTTCTAAAATCGATAAAGCGGTAAAAAGTGAAAAAAATTATGCTTTATTTTTAGTATTGACTTTGAAGATGTCATTTTCACCGATTTTCATGATAATTTTTGTAATCAGCGAGTAACTCGCTTTCGAAACTTAATCTTCGAAATTTTCAAACGTCTTCTCGAGAAGGCTGTGTCAGCCGATGTTCTTTTTTTCTGATTTGTAACGTTTTTAAGGCTGTCAAGCAGGAAATCTAACTACATAACTACTGTCAAAATTAAATCAACATCCTTGTTCTTAATCAACGCATTAATGAAAAAGGTAGAATTCGTTTGAAGTTATTTACTTATTATTATTTACCGGAAGTCAAATTGCCTCCGTGGGCTCGGATTCGCCATTGTTTGTAAATGACAGTAAATAAGAAAAAAAACAGAGCCTCGAATATAATGGAGCGAAATTCCCATATAAACGTGTTTAAACTTCAATAATTCTCAGCAATGGAATTCTTTTGAGAGGATTCCTGTAATAATGTCCCTGAAGTGTTAAATTCGGTAGAATGGCCACTGATAGTGACTTTGACAGCTGGGAGTTTGGTAAGAAATCAGAAACAAGAGGAAGGCTTCTTTTTAGCTCTGCAGGGAAGTCGTATTTTCGTGGGATCAATCAGTCTGATCTAAATCTTCAATCATCGAAGAAGCTTCACGAGAATGATTATGATCTTCCCTCAAGGAGTTCAAAATCCGGGGCGGAATTTCGATTCATCAATCCAGCGATTTACGCCGAGTCCTTCGAAACTGATGAGAATTGTGGAGATCACCTAGAAAAGTCAACTATTCATCGGAAAATTCACTCTAATCGAATTAATGATCAATCTTCGGAAACGGGGATAGAAATTAAATGTGGAGAAATGACCCTTGTGGATCGATTATCTATTATCGATATTGTAAGGATTTATTTTGTAAATTTAGTGTTTTTAGCTCTTTAAGGATTTAATTATTACTTGTTTCTAATTGGAAAGTCTAATGATGAAGAGTCTTCGAGTACAATCGATGTTGATGGTGATCACGCGCCTGGTACTTATCGTTGCTTGCCTTCTGTGACTTCTGAAACAACAAATTCTTCCTTAAATTTTTATGATCAACAATTTAGGCCAATTACGCGAGTAGAGAGAAGGTGTAAAATTAGCGATGATTTTCAAGCTCCGGGTGAAAGTAGATCCAGTAAAGACCTCTGTTTCTTGTCAACTCAGCGAGATGCAAGGAAGAGTGTACAAAGGTTTTCAAATATTGTTTTGCAAAAAGATTAGGGGACATTTTTTTATTTCTATGTAATTTATTCTTCGTAACTAGGTGTTCATTAAACGATCATGGGATTTTGCAAGGTTCCACGACTTCATTTTCGTCCACGAATTTATCAGAAAGACAAAACCTCAGTGGAACTTCGAATTCTCGACAAATAACTCACGCAGAATGGGTGAGAGAAAAGGAACGAGAAGCTCTTAAAATAAAAGAAGAAAAGCGACTATGTGAGCAAAGAAAGAAGGAAGAAGAAGAGAGAATTCAACGAGAAACTGAAGAAAGGGAGCGTCGAGAAAGAGAATGCTTTCTTAGGTGGGCTGAAAAAAAAAAGAAAGAGGAAGCCGCTAAAAAAGAAGCTATTGAAAAAGAATTAGAGTTTCAAAGACGACTCAAAGAAGTCGAAGACAAGGCAGCTATTGCAAAGACGATATATCTTCGTCAGTGGGCGCGGAAAAAAGAGGAAGAGCTAAAGGGTAAACCTTTTTTAACAAAATTTTTATTTTTAGTTTTATTTATTATTTACTCTTAGTCATCACAGGTCTTCATTACGTTAGCTTTACTTGAAGAAGAGATTTAATTTACTTAAGGTTCTATCGACCTTAAGGGTGTTGGACCCAAGTGTTAAACTCAAAATTCCATTCTCCATTTTACTCAACGAAAATTATAGATAAATATTTTCTCGCTCTGTAGCACTAATCTTTTTTCAAACATAAGACTGCGTACAAAGCAAAAAAATATTTTATTTTGATACTTTTTGCATAAAACGAAGAATTCAAAATCTAACTTCAAAATTAAATATTTCATTTTATTTAAAAAATATTTAAAATAGATGTTTTCTTTCTCTGTAAGCATAATTTAAGTTAAAAATTGATTAATTATACAGAGGGAAAAAATTCCAGATTTAATATTTGTTGGGTAAAATGAAGAAATCGAATTTTTAGATTAGAATTTGGCTCCAACATCCTTAATATAAATTTAAATCTTGAAGAAGAAAAACACGCTCTGTTCACCATATAATAAATGCAAATAAATAGTTAACTGTGATGACTATCTTCATTTTCAGCTTACCAGAAAAAACAACATCTAAAACAGCAGCAGGAAGAGGAGGAAAAGAGGAAGAGATTAGAAGAGAGTGTGAAGGCTTATGAGAAATGGCGAGAAAAATCCAAAGATAAACCTAAACCTGCCACCCAGGGTTTATTACGTTAGTTAAAATGAATTCTAAACTACTTTTATTTTTTTATTTTTTAAGAATTTGGTTTTAAAAAATTGTCTATTTGCAGCGCATCAAAATGCGAAACCTGCATACATGAATCCAGAACCCTGGCAGGAAATTTTGGAAGATGAGGATAAATTGGATGAACCTCTCAAAGAGCCTTCAAAAGACCCAAATGATGAAGAAAATACACCGAGGTTTGAAAACGATAAAATCGAAGCAAGGAAAAGTAGGTCGTCTCATGAATGATAAGATAAGTTGAAAATAAAGAAAATACTTTGACACGATTCGTTCAAGTCCTGCCCTTGTTGGTCCGAATTCGCTGACCTTTAGGAGGAAAATATTAATTTTCAACTAGAAGACGCTGAACCGCAAAACGAAAGCAAAATGTTTCATATCACAGAAAAATACACCTCAAGCATTTTAGCTGAATTTGCATATCAGATTATTGCAATTTAGGCTTATTTTATAGTCGCTAGCTGTGTGAATATTTTTTAGATTTATCAATCGAGATAATTAACTCTCCTTTCCCAGATTTCCAGAAGACTTTAATAGTCGCATAAAACTTTCTGCACTCTCTTGTGTAAAAAAAGTTAAGAATAAAAGAAACCATCATAGATGGAATAGTTGAAATACTTCAACGAAATAGTTTAAATATTAATTGAGAAGTGTCGATTAATAAAAAGAAATTTAAATGTCGATTCACAATTATATTTCGAGAATTACAACACACATAAAGACAAACATTAATAGTTTAGACAGATAATTTTATACTAATATAAAGTTTACAAATCCTGTCACTCTTTTCACAATCGAGATCTCTGCTTACACTTTTAAGAATATCATCAAGATTAAAATTGACTACATATTATCATTTTTTCTATTATTAATTTATATTGAGCATTTCGTTCGTTAACTGACAATGATATTCTTACTTAGAGTTTAATTTAAATCTTACTTTCATATGAAGTTATCTTACAACTTTATTTAACTATTTTCAAAGAGTAATGTAAGGAGACTGAAGTTTATAACAAATTAAATTCTTAAAATATATATACAATGAAATCTTAAAATATAAATTGTAAAAACATTGAAAAGATTTAAAATGAGAGAAAATACAAATGAACAAGAAAAACTTTTTACATGCTTTAACAAAATAGAAATATAGTTTTTTGGATTGGAAGATAGAATTAATTTATAAATTAATCTTAGTATTTCATATGCATAAGCAAAGGGAGATTTTTTATCAAAATCGAATAGTTTCAATATTTTTTGCTGTTTTTACTCCATACAAATCTCTGAATATGATTTAAAATAAAATTAAAATTTTAAAAATCTAATTTGACAATATTCTTTCTTCTTCTTGAAGTTGTTGAATTTCAGATTTGTTCATGTAGTAGTAGGTGGGTTGCCTTGATTTCTGTAAATTTAATTAAAGTCATTGTAGCTTCTTAATATAATTCATCTTTATTTTTCTAAGAAAAAAGTGTGAACTCTTTTACCAAGTCTTTCTTCACTCTTTTGGCTCCCGCTTTTATTAAAATACTGCTTAAGACTTCAACGGATGGTAAAGCCATCGCATAATGAAGGGCGATTCTGTCCATCTGATATAAAAATATAAAAATTATCAATTAAGATTATTATATATATATATAATTTAAAATAATATTACTTATTTATTTATTTATATTTTAAAAGAATTCCAAAGAATTTAAAGATTTTATTCGATCTTATAGAATTTCAAGGGATTTTACAAGAGTTTAAGGAATTTACATACAATTTGCGATATAGTGGTTTCATTTTTTTAAAAGAGACGTACGTTATCACCAATCCTTAGTGTTTCTGGAAACAAGTTAGATATGTGTTCCACAATTTCTTCATTTTCTTTCAAAACTGCAACGTGAAGAGCGCATCGTCCATAGACATTTTTACCAACCGAAAGTAATTTTGCTCCACCACCATGTTTCTCAAATAGACTTTTTACCAAGTCTGTGTTATCTGCCCTTATTGCACTATGTAATTCTTCTCTCCTCGACTGGAAATAAAAATAAAAATGTAGTTTGAGAATAATTTAATTAATTCCATTAAGGGCGTTGGACCCAAATGTTAAGCTCCAAATTCCATTCTCCATTTTACTCAATGAAAATTATAGATAAATATTTTTTCACTCTATAGCGCTAATCCTTTATCAAATGTAAGAATACATAGAGAGCGAAAAAATATTAAGTTTGGATACTATTTGCATAAAATGAAGAATTCAAAATCTATCTCCAAAATTAAATATTTTCATTTTACTTAAAAAATATTTGAACTAGATATTTTCTCGCTCTGTACACATAATTCTAGTTAAAAATTGATTAATTCTACAGAGGGAAAAAATTCCAAATTTAATATTTGCTGAGTAAAATGAAGAAATCGAATTTTTGATTAGAACATGGCTCCAACACCCTTAAAACGTTAATTATGATTATGACAGATAAAGGAAAATGAGTTTTATATCTCATCATACCATGTAATTAGGAATCGATTGCAAAAACTGAACAGTGGCTTCGTGTCCCTGTTGCTTGGCTACTTCGACTATATTCGCTCCTGAATCCGAGGCGTCCAAAATGTGGTCATATCCTTCCAATAGTAATTCTACTAACTTTTCAGTCTCTCCTTAAAATTAAAAATAATTTAATATTTTTTTTTAAATTACATTAAATTGAGCTTCGGAAAATTTCTAAGATGTAAAGAATTTTTCTAACATTGCATTTGCTTAGAGAGTGATTCAATAAGCAGCATTCTTGAAAAATCTGAATACTCTTAAGGGTGTTGGAGCCAATTTCTAATTTAAGAATTCGATTTCTTCATTTTACTCAACAAATATTAAATTTGGAATTTTTTCTCTTTGTAGAATTAATCAATTTTTAACTATAATTATGCGTATAGAGCGAGAAAATATCTAATTCAAATATTTTTTAAGTAAAATGAAAATATTAAATTTTGAAGTTAGATTTTGAATTCTTCGTTTTCTGCAAAAAGTATCGAAATTAAATATTTTTCGCTCTGTACGCAGTCTTATATTTGAAAAAAGATTAGTGCTACAGAGCGAAAAAATATTTATCTATAATTTTCGTTGAGTAAAATGGAGAATAGAATTTTGAGCTTAACACTTGGGTCCAACGCTCTTAACACATATTTTAATTTGATTTTTATTTAATTTATTTTAATATCATACCTCGTGCAGCTAAATAAACAACCCAACGATCAATTTCGTCCACATTATCTCGAAGATTTGCTTCTTCTGCAATGTCCCTACCAGTTCGGTATAATTCGTCTCTAAATCCTACATTTAATTGTGCATCTTGTAAAAGGTGGAATAATGCATCTTTTGCATGCGATCGAATTGCTGCAAAATGAAGTATGCACTGGCCATGTTCATCCTAGAATAAAAAATTCTTTATATTTCTTAAAATCAAATAAAATCCCTTGAAATCTTTTACAATCATTTAAAGTCTCTATGAAATCCTTGAAATTCCTTAGTCACTTGAAATCCTTTAAAATCTCAGGCAACACCCAGTAAATTTCTGCTAATTTATTTATATAATATTATTATATAAATTAGTAGAAACTCTTATTAATTCAATTAGAGGGCGATTTTTCGTCATTTTATTAGTAGCTTTTGACTAATTCAGATGTAGAGAGTTAAATTATTCACTCTAACTTACTCGGTTCGTGTAATTAAAATTTGATTCCAAAGGATCGATTTCGGGACTCTGAGGGTATCCTGGGTCTTCTGCATCTTCAGCATTATTATTCGTTTCTTCTTCTCGTTGGTCAATAATTAAAACATTGGATTCCTACAAAAGAAAATAATTATAATCACAATAAAACATTAATTGTACATTACAGGCAAGTACAATTAACAATAAATAACTGTTGAAAAATATTGAAAATGTGAAAACCTAGTCTATTGTGCAAACAATATTATCGTTTCTAGGTAAACACATAAGTATGATCCAAAACGTCATTTTCAATTTAAAAACTGGGTCAGAGACTTTTTTGATGATTGCTATAAGAGAAAATAATATTTGACTACGTTAAATATTATCTTTAAAAAAATTTCTGAAAAAGAGTATTTTACATTAATTTGATGATTTTTAGGTAATAAATATGTTTTAATACAAATAATAAAAAAAATATAAAATTACATGAGTCTGTTCTGCTGTTTTATTCTTGCTGGCAAAATTGTACAAGAATGAGGCAAGATACGTTACCGGATCTTCTGGACGTGATTTCGCTACTTCGGTTAATCCTTTTATTAAAGGATTTCCAAGAGCTGAAATAATAAATTTAAAGAAGATTATTAATGAAGCTTTATTATTCAAATACATATTTGAGATATTGAAAAAACATCTTTTTGCAAAAAAAACAAAATCCCGAATCAAAATTTCTCTAAAATTTGTGTTTAAAATTTCTTTTGAAATGTATTGTTTACAGTTTTTCAAATTTTTTTTTTTTATTTTGAAGAGAAATTTAAAAAATTACTTTGGAGCAATATTAAACAGCATTTTTTAAGAGAAATTTTTAAAAGAAATTATATACAAAAATAATCACTTACAATTTGCAAGATAGCGACCTTCTTCAGCTTGAAAAATTTGACTCTCGCTTTCATCTTTGTCTGAAACATCAACAATGATTATTTGAAGTTTATTATAAATAACTTTATTTCTAGTTATCCTTTTTTTAAATTCATATTCAACGAAAGATATTTAAGGAAGCTTAGTGTATATAAATTAGAATTGAAAAACTGAAATCAAAATGTTTTTAATTCATCTCAATCTTCCATGACAAATGATTTCAAAAACTCGTAAGCGTGCGAATTTTATGAGGTACAGAAAACCCTGAAATTCATGTTAATTTGTGCAAGTCTGTGCAATAAATCTAAAAATCATGAAATTAGTCTATTGACAAAAATTATTTTCAAAGACTTTGAAGAATTTCTGAAAATTCTTCAGAGAATATCAGTTAAGTTTCTATATTTTGAATGGAGATTTTAATTAATAATTCGAATATTAACTACTTTTACGAAATTTAATTGTGGATCGCATTTTGAAAAAAGGGCTTTGGGTTCTTTTAATTGTTTTAGCTCTTAAACATCAAACCCTTTTTTTTCACCTGTTTCTCTGTGCAAAATACATCAAGTTGGAAAGATATGTGCGTTGCCACGTTTGTGTTAACATCAAATCATGCGTGACAAATATCATAAGCTTCCTCGTAACGAATTGAAATTGTCGCCACGTCAATATTTAGAAATTGAAATTTTTAAATATCATTACTTTAGAGTTACAATTGACTTTTTCACGAATGTTGAAAAATTATTTTATAAATTATGGTAAATAATAGATGTAATAATTAAACGTAAATCGATTTCAACACTTTAAGAAAAAAAAAATCCATTTCAAATCATGCAAATAAAAGAGAAACACACTGCGAAAAAAATGCAAAAAAAGTAAATGAAAAATTAATTGAAACCGTCTCTGCAAATATTTGATTAAAATTTATTTACTTTTCATTTGCATTTCTGACAAAATATTTTCCGATCTTGACATCCATGAATATACTGAAAAAGTATTAAAATTTCTTTAAAAAAAGCAGTGATTGATTAAGACCTTTTCTTCAAAAACACACAATAAATCATGTCAAACATTAATAAAATTCCTAAAATTGTTTACCTGCTTGCATGGTTTCACATGGCTTTGGTTCAATATTATAGAAAGTGCATCTGCTTGTTAAGTATATGTTGAAAGTGTTGAATAATAAACAGGATAAGTGTTATTCATGAAAACTGAACAATTGTCGTTTTAAAAATTAATAAAAATAGAAATAGAAATATATTTTAATATTATTTTTGATTAAATATTAAATATTTTTCGAATTTCTAAAATGACCCGATTTTTTATCTTTTTTGGAAACGTGGCGACAAATACATTGAACTTTTTAATTTTTCATGGTGAGGAGCAACTTTTCTACTAACCTAATTAAAAATCCAGTAGTCTCTCGGAAGATAATTCCAAAATCAAGCCATTAAAAGTGCCGTGAAATCGAATCCTGAATTCAGCTATTCTAATGATCACACATCTTTCCAACTGGAAGGTCACACTACAGCTCTAGACTAATTAACAATTATTTCAACTTTATATCTAACACAGACGAGTACAAAAATTGGCGTAGAATGTTATCACAGACAGTACCAAAATATTTCGAACACACTTAAAATACAGAATAAAAAGTATATGTCTCAATTATTTAATCATCGCTATATACTTCAGATTTGACCATATTGTCTTAAATTCCTAATACATAAAATCTTCTCTTTAACACTGAGCAAAATTTGAAACATCGATTAAATATTGTTCGCAAATATTAACAAACCGGTATCTTAAAATGTCTTAAGGGCGTTGGACCCAAGTATTAAGCTCAAAATCCCATTCTCCATTTTACTCAACGAAAATTATAGATAAATATTTTTTCACTCTGTAGCGCTAATCTTTTTTCAAATATTAGATTGCATACAGAGCGAAAAAATATTTAATTTCAATACTTTTTGCATAAAACTAAGAATTCAAAATCTAACTTCAAAATTCAATATTTTCAATTTACTAAAAAAATATTTGAATATGATATTTTCTTGCTCTGTACGCATAATTCTAGTTAAAAATTGATTAATTCTACAAAGGGAAAAAAATTCCAAATTTAATATTTGTTAAGTAAAATGAAGAAATCGAATTTTCAGATTAGAACTTGGTTCCAACACCCTTAATCGTAAATAATTCAATTTTAGTCTCTAAAAGAATCACATTTATATTTATAAATATTTCAAAGAATTCTTTCCTATCCTAATACGAAAATGGTATACATCTTAATTATCTTTCTAATTAATTGACTTTGAAAGCGTATGCAATTAAATTCATAAGCGTAAAATTGAGCATCATCTTTTACGAATGAATACTAAGAGCACTAGACTTTCGTCTCCGGAAGATGTTGGCAATAACGGTAGCGACTTTCATCGAATGATTTAAAGTCATCTCCTTCTCGAGGGACAAGATATTCAGAACAGCTCTGCAAAAGTCCTGTAGAGTCTGAAATTCCGTAATCGATAGACTCTGCTGATTCCCAAGTACAACAGTGTTTCTCCAAATTGTCTCCTTGAATTCCAGACCCCTAACAACACAGAGATGCTTCAAATTTCCGAGATCCTTTGTCAGCGTTGAAAACTTGATAGCCAATTGAAATCTTAAGGTATTTCCAAGACACGAAGGTCTAGCACTGAGGAAACCTAACTTGGGATCTCGTTTGAAGATCAAGTGTTGATCCAGAATATTCATCAGTTTCGCTATTCTTACGTAGGCTTTCCCAAGCCTTCCTGGCTTCGTTTCACTAGTTGAACAAATCACTCTAATGTGATCGTGAACGTTGATCCAGATTGCCAGATTTCCAGCAGCTGCTAGGTAAACTCCTCGACCGTAAGGCCAGTGTTTTCCATGCAAGCGTTTTTCGTCCGTTTCTTCCGTTTCTTTGATAGGCGAAAGTAATCCTGCAGCTGCTAATCGAACTCTAACGTCACTCGGTCGTTCCAGAACTTCTATTAAAGTGTAGTAAGTCCCAGGTTCATCCTCGCTAGATCCTTCAGCAAGAATCTCAGCAAGTTCTTGTCTTATCAGGATACTCGTTATTTCCTTTTCGCTGTTCTCCAGTTGGTTGACAGTGAGTGTCAATGGCAGTGAGTAGTTGGACAAATTTCGAGTGCATTCTATCACCCCAGAAAGGACATATGTTCCACTGGAATCGAGGTCATAATTTTCTATCATTCGAACGTTTTTATCGATGTTTTCATTGATGTCTTTTATATCGCTAAAGAAGTTAGATGCAGGATGGTCGGGCAATTCTCCAGTTGATGTGAGACAGTGGATTTCTCTGATAAGGGGATCGAAAAGCTCCGCGAACACTATGTAACTTTCGTAATCTGGAGTAACTACATGTCCTGTGAAATCATCTTCGTAGGAACTTGAAGGTCTGCTACCACTAATGCTATTCGTTTCGCTACTGTTGGATTTATCAAATTTTTTTAGAACGGGCCAAATTACGTCAAAGAGGTTGTGGTCCATGCAGGTCACACGGTGCTTGAGACGATCGAAAACAGGTCGTTTTAAGCAACGACTCAATAAAGTACCAGCGTGTGCCGGTGTGTTTGGTAATGAGCCGCGTCTCGAACCTGCCAATAGTCGGAAACAACGTTCGAGCGTCGCCAGGATTTCGGGCTCGTTCACATCTCGACGGGCGGAGTACTTGTCACCTCCAGGAACTGCGCTCGTCAGGAAAAGTATATTATCCAGGTGTACACGCATGTTTGAAAAATATTGGGAGAATTGCGCATTATTTACAGTTGTGGAATATTAAAAACATGTTGCAGTTATTATCTTAACTCAGGGCGTTACAATTTTTATTAATAGTGTTTGCACTGGAAATGAAGAAGAAAACTAATCTTGTTGGAGCATTTTTCAAAAAACAAAAATAATTTCACTTGGAGGTCGCAAAAATACATAATTTAAAGTGTCGTTTGCCAGGGAAGGTTTCTCTATGGCAGGACAGGTGCTATCTCACTGCTTTTCATAAAAACTAATTTCTTTGGCTAAAATGAAGGGTGAAAACCTCAACAAAACTTTCCATTTTTAGCCAAAGAAATTAGTTTCTACGAAACACAGCGCGATATAACCTGTCTTCAAATCGTGTATTTCTGCGACCTCAAAATGAAATTATTGAAATGAGTAAACGGATTTGAGGCATTCCACAGACTTCGACATTTTTTTGTTTATTTACATTTTTTGTTCGGTGCTCCAACAGACTTAAAGGTACTCATTTTGTCAATTCTATTTACAGTAATTATTAATAGAATACTAAAAGTTAGCATGCGATTCTATTGACTTCACAGTTCACAGATTTCCCCTATTCCGCTTTGTTGAAAATTCAACTATGTATTTCACTGTTTATTGAACACTCAACCAGTATTTTGTTAAAAATTTTTCTATTTGGTGAATAATTGAAGGGTGGCATGTCACAAGGGATGAAGTAGAAAAAGTCAATCATTTGAAAATAAAAAATTCACTATTTTTTGATCAACAATAAAATATTTCATTAAAAATGCACTTTTTTTAAAAATTAAATTTTTTGGTGGAAAACACATTTTTTTAAATTGAAAAATTCAACTATTTTTAGTTGAGAATATACTTTTTTGATTGAAATTTCTACTACTAGGTTGAAAATAAATTTTCTTTGTTGAAAATCCAATTGTTCCATTGAAAATTAATATTTCTGGTTGAATATTCAAATATTTATAGTTGAAAATCCATCTTTTTTTTTAAATATTGAATTTGTTTAGAAAAAACATTTTATGAGTATTTTGTGCTGTGAAGCCTGAATTATATGATTGCTGATTGAAAAATTATTGCAAATATAGTGATAATTATGGATATCGTTTTGATGTGTACATGATTTTTTTAGAAATTATTTACAAAAAAAAGTCCTTTGTTTTAAGATCATATGTAAGTACACTTCATTATTAAAAATTAGATCTCGGTGAATCTTTACTTCAGTACTGCGCACTCATTTTGGGTGCTATAAAAGGTGCAAATCATGTGCTGAAATTTACTAGAAATAATACCTTTGTCTACTAGCATTTCATCAGCAAGATTCTCATGTGCTCCAAAGTCGCGAAGAAGCTTCTTATGTGATAAATCATTTTGATTCTGTTTATAATATTCCGCTTTATGTCCCGACTGAGTTATGCATTTAAAAAAGACAAAATAGTTTCAGATTACGTTAAAAAAACAATAACTAATCAGAAAAATAATATTCACTTTATCTTGAATGAGAGGATTCGCTCCCAAATGTAGAAGTAGATTATAATAATGTCCGTTATCAGCGAGGGTAGCTGCATAATGTAAAGGGGTTCTTCCATCAAGATCGACTGCGTGTGCAGTTTCCGGAAACCTTCCCGCGAGATATCTAAAAAATATTAAAAATCTGTCGATTAAATAGAGGTCTAAAGAGTCATTTTTATTCATTATTATTATATTTCATTTTCTTTCACTTTATAAAATGACTCATCGTCCAGGACACAGAATGTGCGTGTCTGCTTCTGCCATCGATTTGCTCAGAAAAAACATTGCATTTACAAAGATAGAGCTAAATAATTTATTTATTCTAAAAGACATGCACTTTAAATGAATAAAGAATTAAAAATAATACAATTTATTATACACAAATATATGGATGATTCCACATCATATTTACAATTAAAAGCTAAAATCGCCTCGAATATTTTTTTTCGTGTTTTAGATATAATAAAAAGATATTAATTTTTTTATTTCTACATGATATGCAAACTTTTCAAGTTATAATGACTGAAAAATTCTTAAAATTTGAGGGCGTTGGACCCAAGTTTTAAGCTCAAAATTCAATTCTCCATTTTACTCAACAAAAATTATAGATAAATATTTTTTTGCTCTGTAGCGCTAATCTTTTTTCAAATATAAGACGGCTTACAGAGCGAAAAAATATTTAATTTCGATACTTTCTGCATAAAATGAAAAATTCAAAATCTAACTTAAAAAATCAATATTTTCATTTTATTTAAAAAAGATTTGAATTAGATATTTTTTCGCTCTGTACGCATAATTATAGTTACAATTTGATTAATTCTGCAGAAGGAAAAAATTCCAATTTTAATATTTGGTGAGTAAAGTGCAGAAATCGAATTTTTAGATTAGATCTTGGCTTCAACACCCTTAAATGAACGAATTTTAAATATATTTGTAATGTCTATTGTTATTTTTAGTTGGAACAATATTTCCGGATAAAATAGAATTGAGGAGAAATATTTCTTATCGTTAATTACAAAAATTCCAGAATTAGTCACTTTCACTCAGAAAAAAATTATTGTGTCAACTAAAACATCTTCCAGACAAGCGAAAAGAAAAATGATTACAAAAATTATTATGGAAATGAAAATATGTACCTAATTATTGAAGTATGTCCAAAAATCACAGCCACGTGTAAAGGTGTTGCCCCGTGAGGCGAAGATCCATCTCTAGCTATTGCAAATTTACGACGATCAAGGGCACTTTGCAAATCCCTTAAATTACCCTCTCGAGCTGCCATATGTACTGCATGGATTTTACCCTAGGAATGAGAGAAAATTACCTTAAATCTTGAAAATGTTATACTCAGATATTCTTTATATTTTTAGATATTCTCGATATTCTAAAATATTCCGCCTTATTCCTAATTATTATTCACAAATATTCTGTGTGGTGCAGAAAAGAAGCGACTCAAAAGGGAGTGGTTTCTTTAAGCTCAAACAGAAGAAGGAAGCCAAGGCTTAGAACCGAGATTAAAAAATATTTTAAGCATATTTAGGCGATTTTGAGAGATTTTTAGTGATTTTCAAGAATTCTTAAGGAATTTCAGTAGAATTGAAATGAGTTTAAAGATTTTCAAATAATTTTAAAACATAAATAATATGTTTCTGAATTACTTAAGGGTGTTGGAGCCAAGTTCTAATCTAAAAATTCGAATTCTTCATTTTAGTTAACAAATATTAAAATTGGAATTTCTTCTCTCTGTAGGATTAATCAATTTTTAACTAGAATTATGCCTACAGAGTGAGAAAATATCTAATTCAAGTATTTTTTAAGTGAAACGAAAATATTAAATTTTGAAGTTAGATTTTGAATTCTTCGTTTTCTGCAAAAAGTATCGAAACTAAATATTTTTTTGCTCTGTACGCAGTATTATATTTGAAAAAAGATTAGCGATACAGAGCAAAAAAATATTTATCTACAATTTTCGTTGAGTAAAATGGAGAATGGAATTTTGAGTTTAACACTTGGTACAGAAAAACTCAGAGTGGTCGACTCTTCTTACGAACTGGAATCTAATGGTACTACAAGAGTTTCTCAATGTTCGATATCAGATTATCATTACTGTGGCATAATGATCAACTATAATTAATTAATTTTAAGACTAAAATTCATACCATGTAAGCTGGTACGTTGTCAATGAAAGATTGAAGTTCCGGATTGCTCGACTGCCTTCCAACTAGTCTTCTGCCTTCCCCGTTGAGTACTAACTCCGCCAGTTGCTCCATGTTACCGTTTTGCGTTAATTTTTCAACTGCCGGATCTGCTGCCATTCCCTCATCATTCACATCCGATTCCAGAAGGCCTTCATGCTCACCAAGGATTACCTATGAATTGCTCGTTCGAAATAAAGCGCGCATGAACCGAAGGATCGATAGAAAGTCACCTATTAATCGTTCCTGTAATCTTGACAAGTCTATTGATTTTTTTCACATACATGTGGTCCTACATATTGCTACTAATAAAAAGAGACTAGTAGAACCATGTATTCACACAATTTACGGAATTAAGCACGCTATACCAAAGACCTCAGGAAAAATCGAAGATCGTTCCTGAATAAAAGATTATTCACACAATTTTTATTGTCGTTTTCACTGATATACCTACGTTTTATAGCAATATTTCAGAGATGAGCTTTGTTGATTTTTGATGATTATATAGGCGTAGAAATAGTTTTCAACTGAATGAAATAATTGGTTGTTTGATATATATTATTGCTGACTGAATAAGAGATATACTTTTGATATTGTTCACTTTTGGCATGAAAATAACGTTCTGGTTTGAGTGCTATTGAATTATTTGACAATAAGTTCATTTGAACTTTTAGTTTTTGAAGCTCTTGATATTCAACAGAATTGCAAGTTTGGCACAAAAAGCTTTTTATTCATGCGTGCTAGATTCAAATTAGAATCCTGGTTTCTTAGAGATCTTGAATGATATGCCCTTTATATTTTATCAAAAGAAATCTTGTCTTTAGCACATTTTCAAATACAAAATTTTCAAAGCGAGTCCAGAGTTAAAGAAATTTCAGAAAATATGAAATATTCAATTTGGAAATAAATTATAATCGAATGTCGCTTGTTTCTAATAGAAGCTAGATTACTAAAACATGCTATAATATATTATTTTTTTAATTTGGACGAATTATATATAAATAATATCTTCAGTATAAAAAGCTCCTGATATGAACTAACAGGTGTAAAATGTGTTTACTAGCAATTACAAACATCATACATATATTTGTAATAATTCTTGTACTCACTTGTTCTTCATCATTAATAGCATCATCAACGCCAGAATCCCCGGTGCTGGCATCAGCTCTTTCCTCATGTTCTGTATTTTTGATATCATCCACGTTATTATTTTTATTTCCTTCCTGATTATCATCATTCTCATTATCTTCCGTATTCTCATAAGGCTTTTCTTCGGGATTTTCTTCTTCCTCTTCGTTATCACCTACATCATCATTTGGTACTGGAGATTTTTTTTCTGGAGAATCAATTTCCGGTTCTTTACTTTCCTGTTCCACTATCAGGCAATTTGAGTCAGGCTCCTCCTCATTTTCCTCCTCCTCCTTCTCTTCCTCCACAGGTTCAGTCTGTTTCACCAAATCTCCCTTTTAAAATCTATTTTATCCAAAGTTTATTCACTTCACTTTGATCACTTCACTCTGAATGATTTAGTACTTTTGTGAATCAGATTCTTTAACACTTTTTGTAATTTTAATGAAAGGATTAATTCTTTAAAACAAGACTCAAAAAATTGGTGCATTAACCCTTTGTTTGGCAATGAAATTTAAATAAATTATAATTGAAAGGCTTTCTACAAATTCCTTATGAATTTTAAAAGTTTTTAAAAGTTCAAAAATCGAATTTTTTTGGATTTCACAAATTTTCTTTTAGGAATTTTAAAGAATGTCATAAAATTTATAAGATTTTAAATACAGAAAGGCTTTCTACAAATTTCATGATATCCAAAGAAAACATTAGTAGACACCTTGAATTTGTCACAAATCTTTAAAGATTTTTGAAGAAAGTAGAAAACTTTATATTTAATTAAAAACCATGTCTGTCAAACAAAAGGTTAATAAACAGACGTTACTTTCAACTTTAGGCATATTTATTACGATAGGATTTTTATGTTAGACAATAGATTTAAATATCGAATAAAAATATTTATCAACATGTTAATGAAGAACATAAGTGAATTAACAAAATACACACAAAAAACAAACACTAAAGAAGCGAAATGTTAAAACTGCAATTGAGTATACAGAGGTGCCACACAAAACTATTAACTGAAAAAAGTGGTTTAGCTGTCCCAGCAAGACGCATCGCTGGATTTCGTAATTCCAAGACAGCTAGATATTTAAGTAACACAGCTATATTGTTTTAGAATTACGAAATCCACCGATACGTCTAGCTAAGACAGCTAAACCATTTTTTCAGTGATATATTACTAAAAAAAACCGTACATCTTTTTTAATGAACTCTTTTATATTTATTTAAATTATTTTCTTTATTTTATTTTAATGAGTCATTTATTCCCGAAACTCAGAGACACCTGGTTAGGTCAATCAATGAAAAACAGTTAAAATTGCAGATTTGATTATATTTACGCAGAATAACTTTGCTGCCGGATTTTCAGTTAATTTTTCTATTCATCAGTAAGTTAGTATCATAATTAATTCTACTGTTGAATCATTGAAATTTGAGCGCTATAAAAACTGGTGATTAGTAGATTTTCACTGATGGAAATTGTTAGAAATATTTCATTGATATCACTGATTCGCTAAAGATGTCATTTTAAATAAGCAAAAGTTCTGCATTGATAAATTTTACGAGTTATTCAAGTTTAAAATCTACCAAACTACAAAATTAATTCTTTATGTGCTACTGCTACCTATTTCGAAAACGTGCTAAAGAACTAGACTTTTCGAAAGAAGTATTCATCTTTTCTAATTTTATTTCAAAATATTTAAACAAAAAAATTTGTCACTTTTATTCGTTAAATATTAATTGTCTTGGAAAACAATATTATATTATATCTCTGAGATAATACATATCAACTACAAGTAAATATGTATATTCATTTTAATCCTGGCTCAGGTACATTATCGTAAACTAAAGAGGCTCAAAAAATATTCATTTTTCTGAAACTCTACTCGATTTTTCCTTTAACTTGACATTTTCTTTCTCTATATCTTTAATACGAATTTCATTTCATTGGGTTAAAAAATGGCTTAAAGGTGATCAATCACGGTTGTGCATTTACAACAAAAACAACAGGAAGAGCAGTATTTGTTTGCAGAATCTCTAGTATGTGAATTATCATCATGAATCATGATCAATAATTATTCATTGATCATTATCTTGTAGACATTATAGACACTTAGTGAAGATAATATATAACGACGACCACAAAATACGTATACTTTTAGCTGGCACACAAGGTGGAAACATTTACAAACAATATGTAACACGTACTTCATGTGTGCCATCTTTCATTTTAGTCGGCGAATCGTCATGATTGAAAGCTTCCTCAATTTCAGCCATTTCAGCGATTTTGTATGTCGACTTTCTGACTTCTCGAATCACGTTGTCATCTGTTTCTAGTATCCGCCAGTCCCAATTCTTTGGATAAGTTCCGGAAACACGTGGGGCATCGGGAATTACCGACAATGACGACATGTCCACATCAGTCGGTCGATTTTTATAAAAAGCAGGCGCTTTAAACTTCTAAAGTTGTAGAAAAGTTAGTAATATTATTCACATATAGATATGGAAAGAAAGGGGAGATTTTTAAAATTCTTACATTGTCCAGTTTGCCTTCGTCTGCACCAAATTCAACAAGCAAATTATACATGAGCCCTTCATCTTTCGCTGCAGCTGCATAATGCAGAGGTGTTCTTCCATCGTTATCTAATGCAAGAACTGCATCTGGATATAATTCCAAAATTTCTCGAGCTATTTCTAGATGACCAAGACCCGCTGCCTGCGATTTAAAATAGACGTTATTATCATAATATAGGTATAATATTACAATATAAACTACGCTGAAATTTTTATGGGATCCTGGACAGTTTTTCCTAGTTCTATAAATATGGTTTTGATCTGGAAAACTGGAGAGGACCCCACAAGGCTCTCTCTAATAAATACTCCATGTATTTGAATATTATTAATTTAGACAAACTACTGCATCTTAAGGGCGTTGGCCCCAAGTGTTAAACTCAAAATCCCATTCTCCATTTTACTCAACGAAAATTATAGATAAATATTTTTTCGCTCTGTAGCACTAATCTTTTTTCAAATATAAGCCTGCGTAAAGAGCGGAAAAATATTTAGTTTCGATACTTTTTGCATAAAACGAAGAATTCAAAATCTAACTTCAAAATTCAATATTTTCGATTCACTTAAAAAATATTTGAATTAGATATTTTCTCGCTTTGTGCGCATAATTCTAGTTAAAAATTGATTAATTCTACAGAGGGAAAAAATTCCAATTTTAATATTTGTTAAGTAAAATGAAGAAATCGAATTTTTTAAATCTTACTTTGTGAAGAGCATTATGTCCATTCAGATCTTTACTGCAAAGGATTATAGGAGAAACTGGATGAGCAATTTTCCTCTTGAAACCTTCCACATCGTTCTTTATAGTTCGTGTATGGACCTCTTTTATCGTTCCCTAAAATACGAAATACATTACATACGCCTAATATATTTTTTAAATAAAATTTAAATGTCTACCATTATAAAAGGTACAGCTTCCAAGAATTTCTTCACTCGAGGGTTGTTACTTGTTTCACATCGAAGTTTGCTTCCGTGGCCCTCCCATAAAACTTGTTGTAGTTTTCCAATATCTCTGTTGTGAATCCATATTCTTATGTTAGATGGCTTAAATTCTAAGTCTAAAACACCATAAATATTCATTTTTTAGGAGTAATTAACGTCAATTTTCTTTCTTAATTATTCTTTGCTATATTTGTTATTATTTTTATATTAACAATCGTACTTTGTATTTTTTCTCGGTTTAAAAATTTTCTACTGCATCATTAATAGCCAAAGAATAATCAAATTATAATATTCTTCCAGTCTACAAACGCATGCATATTGTATATGATTCTGTGATAAAATATGAAGTTGATTTCCGGAAATACTACCCGTATATATAGATTTAAGGTAGCTTGGTAACATGCAATGTTAGGGTGCCTTCAACATTAATCTCACGTGAGTAAAACGAAATGGCGTGCAAGCAGAGGGTCTTAATAAATTAGAATCAGTCAACGCGACCCTGCTTTGTTTACATTTAGACTAATTTGCATTTCCTCCATTCCAAAGGAAACTTAAGTGCATATTTAATAACTATTGAACATGCTTCATACGAATGATTAAAATATTGTAAAAAGTGTATCAAAAGCAAACTTCTAATTGGTGGGCGGAACTGCTTAACTCACTTTTTTTTGGAAATTGAGTTATAGGTGCCGAAATACTGTTGTAGTAATTAAATTTTAAGAGTCCTCCTCGTCCTAAAATATTTAGGTACATATTATATAATCTACTGCATCTTATTGTTGTAGTTAATATTAAAAGAGGAGTATAAAGCAGTTCTGCCATAATTATATTGCAACATCTAGAATTGTCACATATTATTGAAAATAATTTAGCGAAAACATCGAACATATTACTTTTATACTATATAATTACAATAAGCATATATCGATGAAAAAAGAGAGAGACTTCTGCTGAATCGATGAAATATTGGTTCATTATTTTTAAACTGTTTTTCCTACAGTTGAAGAAACATTTTCTTAAATGATAATGCTATTTCCTGACCTTGTTACGCAATTAAATAAGAAACGTTCCTGGAACTTTCTTCGTTTGCATTTCAAACTCTTTTATAGAAAGAAGCTAAATATTCAATTGCAGAAGAATTTTTAAAATAAATGAATTACGTGAATCATTTTTCATACTAAGCTATTTATTAGAGAAATTTTGAAACTAAAAATACTATATTATCGCGCACATAAATCGACAGTCTTGGAATAATTAAGGGTATTGTACATAAAGGTCTAGACCATTATTTTCGCACCAGGTTATAAATGGATTGCTAATTTGTTTGGTTTACTGCCAATTTTAACTGCCTGTCCAGAATCGATAAGAGAGAACAATCGTTTGAGTAATTTTATTTCTGGTCAAGGATAAAATATTTTTTTCAGTGAGAACTACTTATAAGAAATTTTTGAAAATTCAAGATTCTGTAAAAACAAAATTTTAATCGAAAAGTTCGTCAGATTTAAATATATTTATATATTTACTAACAGAAATTTATTTAAAATATTATTAAATCCTTTAAGATAACTATTAAAATTCTTTAAATTTTTAAAAACTTCATAAAATACCTTGAACTAAATTTAAACCGCAAAATTCCTAAGATTTTCAATGATTTTAGGAAATGTTAAGGGTGTTGGAACCAAGATATATCTAATCTAAAAATTCGATTTCTTCATTTTACTTACCAAATATTAAAATTGGAATTTTTTCCTTCTGCAGAATTAATCAATTTTTAACTATAATTATGCCTACAGAGCGAAAAAATACCTAATACAAATCTTTTTTAAGTAAAATGAAAATTAAGATTTTTTAAGTTAGATTTTGAATTCTTTACTTTATGCAGAAAGTATCGAAATTAAATATTTTTTCGCTCTGTATGCAGTCTTATATTTTAAAAAAGATTAGCGCTACAGAGCGATAAAATATTTACCTATAATTTTCATTGAGTAAAATGAAGAATGGAATTTGGAGCTTAACACTTGCATCCAACGCCCTTAATGTTTTCAGCTTTTTAACAATGACCCATATGTGTAGTACGTATGAAAATTGCTCTTCAAATATACCACAAAGACTCCTTGAGAATTTCGTCTTTCTTCGTTCCTGATGTTATTGAACAGCACAGTTTATTGCACATAATGAATTTATGTGATATCGATTACGCAGGTTCATTGCAAGCATTTTTCTGGGGCATAAAACCAAGAAGTTGTGGTAATGTGTAAGGCTTAAAGCCTTAAATCCATTCACGAAGGCTATTCTTTTGCCATTGAGAATTGGACTTGTGTACATTTAGAATTAAAGACTCCTAAGTATTAGTAACTGGATAATGATTAGAGAAAGTTATAACGATGTTTGTCATTCATTTTTAAGAAAGTAAATCTCTCTTCTTAAACAAAGTTGCAGAGTTAAAAAGTGTAGTATTGTATTATACATATTAAAAATTGGTACACTGAAAAAAATAGCTGGATTTCGTAATTTCAAGAAAATATA
>CAJFCO010000131.1:4464255-4580537 GCA_904066015.1 Synergus gifuensis
AGGTATATAGTGGAATAACTATGCAAAATTTCATCAATTTATCTCTACGCGTTTTCAAGAAATTGCTGGATCGTGACACACACACACACACACACACACACACACACACACACACACACACACACACACACACACACACACACACACACAAAATTTTTCAGGACATCATGTTAGATATATTGACCTTAAAATATGTTGAAAAAAACCTTTTTTAGGAAACTGGATTTTTTCACCACTACAAAGCTTCCTCTATGAGGAAGCAAAAGTGAATATTTCTCAAAAAAGAGACTGGAAATTCTTATTTACCTTCTGAATATCAGCGTGATTTGGTCCAGAGATGAATTCCTCAAGATCTGCTAGTCGGTTAGTGCGAGCATAAGCGTAGATCAACTCGCTTTCAATAAAAGATTCGCGCGTCTTCTTGCGTGCCATTTGTAAATATCGAACCAAATCTTCCCAATGAGAAGTTCTGTGAGCGGTTTCGACGACATCAACATAAGCAGTGGGATCATCAGCTTTAATGAAACTGTCAATCGCTTCCTTTACCAAACCTTGTTGCAGTTGAGCCTTTGCGAGCTGGGACCAAACAGCTGGTTCGTTGCATCTACAAACAAGTTTCAAGATATACGAGTTAAGAAATTTAGTAATTAGAAGATTAAATAACTAAGAAAGGTAGTAAAATTGATTTCAAATAATCACCTTTCAGCGAATTCGTAAGCTCTGTCCAGATTATTGACCTGTTCGATCAAAACTTGAATAGCTGAAGTATTGACATCAAACTTCTTGAAGATGGCGAAGGCTTCTTCATAGAGTTCATTATTGATAGCAATGTTTGCAATATCAGGCGCGTCGTAGTTGTCTAAACGGTTGATGTACTCCATAACACGCGTACGGTCAGCTTTGATAGCCGTTAGGATTAAAAGATTCTGTAAGTTACGGTGATCACTAAAGACACTGCTGTCCAATACAATTTTCTCGAGAAGTTCAATCAATTCATTAGGCAAATCAGCTGTCATGAATGCCTTGACTGTCACGGATATATCTTCAGGGTCCTGAGTTTCTGATAAAGCGGTTTGTACGACCTGATCAATCAGAGGTCTCTTGTACGGATTGCTTTCAAGGAGAACTTCCGCCCAAAGATCTGGATCTCTTCGTCTCACGAGATATCTAGCTTCGCTCTTGAAGAGGCTGTTTTCATTGCAAACGCTAATTAATTCTCTGTCACACTGACCGCGTTCATAAGCAATGCAAGCTAAGTGAGGATCTCGCTTCTCGCAGTATTTACCCACGACTCTGCTATCGTAGAATTGATTCTCCTTGAGGAATCTTTCAGGATTGTTATTGCTATCGATGTAAATCTTTGCCAAAGCATTATGAGTTGCTGGTTCAACACATCCTTCATGAACACGCGACTCAAGCCAAGGGAGAAGTAATTTCAAGCGATTGCGTTTCTCCACCTCTTCCACGAGTTCGTCTGTGGAAAACTGTCCACGAACAACGAGAATCAAATTCTTTATTATATCTTCCGAACAATCAACGTCCAATAAACCACCAATCACGACTGGTAATCGTGATGGGTTCACTTTTTGCACATATATTTCAATATACTTTTGTAAATTATTTCTGTACAAGTATAACACAAGATCGTGTACGAAATCGAAACGATCGCAGACAATTATCAAGGGCAGCTGATCGGAGAGTTTAGCCTCCTTCAGGAAATTCTTAACTCTTTCTGGATTATAACAGTTACTTTCTCGACAAATGCGTTCCACTTCCTTGATCTGTCCAGTCTTGCAGGCGGATTGGATGTATTTAAAGTGCACTTCTTGGTCTTGACTGAAGTTTACGATAGAACCGAGGAAATAGAAAAGACCCTCATAGGACTTGAAGCTCTCAAAGAGATCTATAAGTGCTTTCGTTGTCAGTTGCTCGTGATACTTGGTTGCGATCTGAACACAGATTTGCAAATTTTGTCTGATATTTGCAGTTAACATCGCCTTCAAGCATTCCAGGGAGTCCTCGACAGAAAGTGTGCCAAAGAACCCTACGAGCCAATCAGGAGAAAGCAAATGGGTGTGAACAACTGCTCGTTTAATGTCATACAAATCTGTGTAGTGCTCTAGAGCTCGTTGAAGCAATCCGGCTTTTTCGCATAATTGGGCAACGTGGGCTCTGTCGTAATGAGTGAACATTTGATTCCCTAAAATTGCATCCGCTACTTGCGGGGCCGACATCAGATTCATCTCTAGAAGACGAGTTTGCAATGCTCCTTCACTGGGACGATTATTCTTCAAGGCGTCCAATAAAAAGGCCGTACACTGTTGCACCATATTCTGTTCCATAAATATGTCTACAATCTGATTAATATCCGCTAAGGGTTCATCGTCTTGCACTAGCATTTGGGCGAAAGCCACTCCCTGGTCAGGATTGATTCTCATAACATTTCTTAGTAAAAATATATAGTCCGGAGTGTATGAAACTTTCTTTGCGTAGAGAACGATCTTCTGGAACTGTCCTGTTTCTGCAAAACACTGAATGACTTTGTTCGGAACATTGGCCCTCAAGTAGACACTGAGTGCGAGAGTGGGATCGGCTTGTTTGACCAAATCTCCTAATTCCTCGCTGCACTCGAGTTTGTCCTCTTTCAACCATTTCTCCAAAAGCTGTTTTCTACCCTGCACCAAAACTGGACGACATAATTCGAGGGATTCGTACTTATTCAACTGGCCTTGATCTAAAAGAATACCGAAGTATTGAAGAAGAGGAGATGTTTGTCCTTGAGTCGCTGGAACCTAAAAGTATTAATGTAATTAATAAATTATTTATGTTCATAAAATGTATAGCAATATTCGGTGGATTAATGCATAGTTTTAATTTTACCTGTTGAAATCGTTGTATAGTTGCTGGTGTCCTGAGTATTCCTTTAGGGGCATTCGCTGCGACTTTAGCAGCCTCGGCGTACTGGCCATTTTGAAAGAGCATATTGAATTTTCTAACAAAGAGATCCTCAGCTCCGGATAAATTATTCCGCACAGCCATTCTCAGTGCCAGTTCAGGATTCTGCAGCACTCCGTTGATATAGGGGATAATATTTTCTTCCTCGACGGAAACAGAGAGTACTTGACCTTTCCTATTTACTCCAATAATTCCACCAGAGGCTTCATGTGGTGCGGTAACGAAAATTGTTTCTCCGGAGATGCGGTTCATGAATATACAAGTTGCCGACTCAATATCGTACATGTGAATGTAACCATACTTAGTTATCAGGTATATAACGTCATACTTGGAACTAACTTGCATAGCAACTGGAAAATCGTTTCCCGCCTCAGGTGGGAAAAATACTTCAACAGCTTTTTTCGGGAATGGATGATTGCCGGAAGGAGGTTGACCGACTTCTATGATATGCAATTTAGCGCCCTGTACAGTCCTGACAGCGAAGCAAAAGAGGTTACTTGTCTCTGGATTACCCTCCATTTTGAACTGGGCGAATGAAGCTGCGTGACCTTCAATTGGCTGAGAACATTTTCGTTCTACAGAATAAAGCTGCATAGCACCGACAACTCGACTGTGCTGTGCGGAAATTCCGATTAATAGAAGCCAAGTCTGCTTCGCATCAGTTCGGTAGTTTATGATTTGACATCCGTTCAAGGAAGAGTGACGATCAAAAACTTTATTTGGAGTCGAATCGCCCTCCATGGACCAATGGTAAACAGTCGTTTCGGTCACTAGAGCTAAAGTGTTAAGCGAGATCCATTTCCAGAAGACGACATCCTCCGTCATTGTGTGGGCTTTCATTTTTGACTTCATCTCTATGTTGAAAATCTGTAGGGTTTTTTGAGCTGAGGAAAATGCAAGAGAATTTGTTACTTGTACGCCTTTGAATAAAACTAATCGTTAAATACAAAGTAAATTTTTAAAGTTTCTAAAATGATCCAATAATATCTAGCCTGATTCCTCATTTCTGAATATTTTAATCTCAACGTGAGAAAATTGAGAATATCTATATGAGATCGATAACTTAAGGCATTGAAGCAAAAAATGCTCGTATATAAGGAGAGGAATTAATCCTAATTGGCATAAGCTCAGTGTCGACAGATTAATCAAAAGGTTAAGAAATCACCCATAAAATGTCCCTTTCCTTATCTCCAGGCATGATATGATTAATCTAATCACTAATAGATTTAAATGCAATAATGCTTGTGAATGTTTTTTATTTGAAGTTTTTATTAAACGAAGTGATAGTGATAAACACAAATAAACTTGTATTCTCTTTTTTCAGAAAATAAGTAAATTATAAATTAATTTATAATAATTACAAACTCTCTAGAAATTCACCTTTAAGAGCGATGACTTTGCTCGCTGGATTCATAATTGCCGAATCTGCAGAAATCGGCCTTCTAATGGGATTGGCGGTATCATTCATATCGATGATTACTACTTGTGCTGTATCGCCCACCTTTTCTCGCACACAGATGAATTTATCAGATTCCATGGTGACAGTATTGAAGCTGACATTGTTCGCGTTTATCCCAACTGCGGTCAGCTATAAATAAAATTCAATATTTTAATTAGGTGCTGCCAATCATTTGTAGACAAGATAATAGTCGTCAAAAAAACACGCTCTTAATGAAGATAAGATTTATAATAATGCTAAAATAGACCAATAATCTATATTTTTCAATGTCAAAGGAGCCGAGTTTCGAGTCCAGTAATCAAATATAATTTAATAAAAATAATTTTATCTGAAAACAAACCAATTTTTAAATAGGCTTAAATCATTTTTAAAACATTGAAACGTTTCCCAATCTAACTGAAATTAAGAAATATTGCATCAGAGTTTGAAATTGCAATCAGTTGAACGAGCTTGATTTAATTTAAAATACCATTCTAAAAATATGAATAAACAATCTTAATATTAATTTGGAGGAAATTAATCGATCAGTAAAGAATATTTTCTAAATTTTGATAATTTTTGTAATCCCAATTTGGTAATTATTATTTTTCTATGCCCTAAATGTATAAAATTGAATTATCCAATTTTCTGTATAATTAAAAAACACTTTGTGTGACTCATTCGGAGCATCGTAATCTATATGTGAGATTCAAAGGAAGTTAGGCGGACATTCAATAGTATGTAGTATAGATTTTGAGCGGAAAATGTGACTACCTTTGACTTAGGAAATTGCCTAGCTAGTTCCCTTCTCTTCCACCAAGGTTACTACTATTCCTTATTTTCACATTAAGTATACAAAACTTATCATTTCATTTAAGTAGGAAAAATGTTCATTAAAATCTCAAGTATTTATAAATTCGAGATCATATCATTAAAAATAAATATTTATAGAGCTTTATATTTTTGCGATTTGTATGTTTAACTATATATCACCTTGCTATTATAGAAAATTATCTTAAACACATGAAAATAGTCTGAGATAATTTCTCCGAAGAATGCAGTTTTTATAGCTTTATTCATTCCTCAAAGTGAGAATGTTAATTTATTTCCAGCAAAATTAGAACTTGAGTATTTATGGGGTGAAAATACATAGTATAAATGTAACTATTTTGTGAAAAATGAATGGAAAGAATTATTATTATTATTACTATTATTTTTAAATGTCAGATCTTGGCTGGAAATCAAAAAACCAATGTTGAATCAATTTAGTATTTGCCAGTACAAAAACCTCAGTTGTCTACTTCTGGTATTCATAATTTTTTTATACATGAATGCATTCTGTTTATTTAGACTTCAGGCGTGAATCAGTTTTCAAATAAAGGGAACTCATCTTACAATTTTACTTGAATAATATTGGAGAGCTTTAAAAATTCAAATCTTTATACACTTTCCAATTTGACACTTTCAAAACCTGTAAATTAGAAATTAAATTCAAGTTTAAGGCAAACAGAGTGACAGATTTAAAATTATTTTAAGTGATTAACCCGGATCTGTTATTCTCGAAGTGAAAAGTACTTGTACAACACTTTTTAAAAAACTTTGGCAATTGATTAGTAATTGAACCTTACACAACGAGCTTCTAAAATTGTGGAGTAAGTACGGTAAAAAATTAAATATTATGATAAATATTCTTGAAAACAAACAAAACTGGAAATTCCACTCATTGACTTATTATCTGCAGACGCAAGCAATAAAATAAATCCCTGAAAACGATTGCATCTATCAAAAAAAAGACTCCCTACAATGACGTCAATGACAGTTGATTGCCAAAGCTTCAATTGTGTAAAATTCCTCTTTGAAATTAACAAGTATCATCGTTTAATGTCATAAATGTAAAAAACACAGGTCGAGGAATCACGTCAGGCGACAGTACCGCACGGTGTTTTGTAGGCGGAAGCGAGGGGCGTATATGTTGAGGAGCAGACGTGGCTTCCATGCCACTGGCGATCGGTTATCGGCAGAAAATCAATTCCTCAATTTCGCTGATTTTGCCACGATTCTCACCCCTAACATGTTTAGAACCGATAACCATTGCTTCCCAAAGTGACCTGATGATTAAATAGCCCTAAGGCTCTATATTACTCACAAAAAAAAAACAGAATTCAATCGTTCTGATAGCTGTCAACGTCCAAAGTCGATGGCATTTCAGAGCTCTGGAAGCGTCCAAATTAGTTTTTTGGAAAGAGGATTTTAACCTAAATGGACCGTAAATGTTGTGACCGTTATCTATTTTCGAGAATCGGACAGGTTGAGGTTCGAAGGTGAGGCGATGCACCTAGCGGAAAAACAGGTCACCTACCTGGAGATGTTCCTGAAACCTTATGGGCAGTAGCTGCGTCATTTTTACGATGCTTTTCCAAGTTCACTGGAATAATTCAGCCGCAAAACTTGGAAGGATATTTTCGCGACCAGTGGTGGTACTCAATCGCAACTACACCAACTTTTTCGTGCACCTTTCACCCCGAGAATCTCGATTCAATCATCCGCGTACAAAACTAACTGACGCAAGGCAAATACCGTCACTGCTTGCCGCTGACACCCATCATGGCCGCCATTACTCACTCCCCACCACGATAACTTCGATTGTAAAATAGTCCCTCGGAGAATCGAATTTTACTCGCGACGACAAGACTTTTCGCGGGTCAGGGAGAAATTACAGGAAATTGAATAATATGGGATTAAAGGTTTTTGATAATGGGGTGATTTGTGGGCATAAAATTGGAGAAATGGAGAATCCTGGTGCGCAAGGTTACAACAGGGAACATCAACCCCTTCTGCTTCTCCCACTTGAAATCTCGTGAATGAAGCCAACGGCGACGGCGCGTACGAGTACCTGACAATCCTATATATACATAATTTTGATTGTAGGTGACACTGTCACGACTGCCTCTGTGTCTCGTGTCTTTATTGACACGTTCCGGAACTTGGAATGTTTGGCAAACTGTCAAATACGCGCTGACACAAACTACAATTCTACTCCGTCCGTTCATTTTCATTATAGAATTTGCTCCGAAAGCAAAGACATTGTCTTTGCCGAAAGTGAGTTTTTAGTTTTTTTATATTTGGTAGCCTTTTCGGTAGAGTTCTTAGTGAGTAATATTACCGAGGTAATATTCCCGTTCTCGGTAACGTTAAAATAAATTACCTTACAATTTTCCAGAATTTATTTTTTTAAATTTTTATCATTTTTTATTTTTCATTTCTAGGGGGGAAAATCCTCCCCTTGGTGCCTTCCCCTAGCTACGATCATGGATTATCGACGGCCCTGAGACTCCTCACTGACTTTCCGTTGGAGAAATTCTGCCGTTAGCTGAAATTTGAATCGCGCGCCAAATTTTGACCAATGGCAGCATACATTGGCAATCGGCTAGAGAAATACTACCATTGGTCAAAATTTGGCGCGCGATTCAAATTTCAGCCAAGGGCCGTCGATAATCCATGACATCAGTGCATGACCGTGCCAGGGGGAGCACCAAGGGGAATTGTTCCCCCTCTAAATGAAAAATAAAAAATATTTCTGTAGTAAGTACACTGTAAAAAATATTATTGTAATTTTCCTTCCTTCCTTCCTTCTCTTTCTACCATGTGAGTTAGAGGACGAGGTGCGATTTTTTACCTAGATAATGTTAAAAAATGTTAATTCTCTTAAATTACGTAAGTTACGGTAACGTTCTTTGTTACCTTACCCAATTTTAAATTACCGAGAATTTTCGAACTCTAGAACAGGGTGGTTTTTGGATTTGAACTTTTGGAAGATTTCGCGCCACTCAATTTCATTGGAAATGATAAATAAATATTACATATTATATAATAAGATATTACTATAAATTACGTTATAAAAAATTACCTATTCTAAAATTAGTGATAAGTAAATCACACTCAATATTTTTTTTGCACTAAATATTAAATATTTACTCAATATAAACAATGAATTCAACATGTAATTACATTGAAAACTGAAATCGTTACATAAACATTCTTTAAAACAATATCGATTTAATCATTGTTTTAACAAAAAAAAAACTTGATGGAAAATGGTAAAAGGGAAAAGGTTTCAGACTTATCACACCTCTCTTAAAAAAAAAAAGATTTATTCCTCAGCAGTGGTGTAATCAAAGGAATAGATTTTTGTATAACCGGCTTTGACGGTGCACTGCTGCTGCAGAATAAAAGTCCGTTTTTGCCGTTTTAAACGACAAGCGCAGATTTAGTCAAAGAGACCGAAACCCATGTCTTCATCCTCGGATTCCGACTCCTCTTTGGCTGCTTTCTTTTCTTCTGTAATAACAAAAATAAAAAAATAATGCATTTGTACAAATTTAAGAAACAGTTTTTTAAAAAGTTTTAGCTCATTGAGCTCAGTTAAGAAATTTTCAGCACATCGACTCAGTCGAAAGATGGTATAGTGAATAACATCATTTTATATTTATAGATTTATGTCATTACAAAAACAAAAACTTCTAGATTTCGTTTTACCTTTCTTCTCCTCTGCTGGAGCTGCAGCAGCACCACCTGCTGCAGCAGCTGCTGGAGCTGCTCCGCCACCCACAGGCATTGAAGAGAGCTTCTCGCGACCTGAAAAACATAATATTTTTAGATTCTTTTATTGGAATACATATATGTTATGTTATATTTATAAATTACATATACTATATTTAAATTTTATTCTTATAATTCAAGCTCCTACAATAAAAATCTCAGGAATAAATATAAGATTTATATAAATATACCTTGTGCGATCAATTCATCAATGGATTTTCCATTGAGCTCGGCGATGACTTTTTTAAGTTTCTCCGCATCTGCTTCAATTCCCACGGACGACAAGATCTTTTCTATGTCGGTTTGGCTAGGTCCAGTTTTGCCACCAAGGACAGCCAGAAGGTAAGCAGCCACGTAACGCATTGTAAAAACTGTAATAAGAGAAAAAATATTTGTATCAATTCATTTCAACATGCTTTTCAATCAAATTTATGTTATGAATGTGTCAGTTTGTAAAAAGTTTCATCACAACGACTCAGTCGAAAGATGGTGATAATTGGCATCATCATATTTATTTACACCCAAAACCTAATTCTAAATTACAAACCCTCATTTTCAATTGGATTCAAAAAATCTTAAAAATCACGTGTTTCTGAATAATCACTTTTCCGGATCCTATAATTTTCTTCATTTGTTAAAACAAAAACGATTGCATTTGTTATTGTGAAAAAACCCTAATATGCTACTTATCTCTATTAACATTTAAAATAATTATTTATAAATAATATAAATAAATGTAATAATTCCGCGAAAAATAATCAAACATAACCTCAAAAGTCCAGCCGCGGAATGATTTGAAAAATACGAAAAATGATAACTATTTATTGAACTGAGTAAAAAATGAAATATAGAGATGAAATCATATTAAGTTTAATTAATACTTGAGTTAAATCTACAAGAAATGCTGAAATATTAAAGCATGGAATCGTGCAGAATGTCAAAAACATCGGAATGCATCGTAGGTAATTTAAGTAATATTCGGCGATTTATTCAAAAAATGATTGCTTCAATAAAATAAGTATCTAAATCTAATAATATTTTTTGAAAAGACACAATAAAAAGTACTTACATTTGAGTCAAACGACACGAAAACGTGTTGGCCTACCAAATTAACTATATGTTCTTTCGACTAAAGAACAAAATGGAAGAAGTGACGGAAAGGCGGAAAGGCGCCATTTTTAGATTTGGAAATCGACATATATTGCCAACCTTGAAAATTCAAATCACCAGAAAAGAGCCAATTTAAAAATATAATCTCCATGTTGTAATAATTCTAATAATTTAATTTGCATGTCTAAAATTACATATTGTATTTATTGTAATTATTAAATAAAAACTTAACATAAGAATTCATTCAATCTGTTCATAAATTAAGAATGGTGATAAATGGTCACGCGTGGCAACCCTGGTTACGGATCAATCAAAACCATATGTATTTTTCCGCCATTTAAATGAAAATTCGCTAATTATACTTTAAATTGCAAATTTTATTATAAAAATACATGAAATAAAAAAATGAGTGATAAAAAAACAGTTTAGTAATATTTTAGACCCTATTCGAAAATATCTTTTGAATATCCCATATTTAAAACCACATCGAACAGTTGGCAGAATTGCAGTTCTTATATTTTTGGCGCCTTTTTCAAACTCACCTATCAAAATTGCTATTTCTTTTTTGAAAAATTAATGAATGTAGGAAAATGAAAGTGAAAACTTATAAAAGAAAAAACGTAATTCAATATGTGAAAAATCTCTTTGCCTTTGATGTTTTGTAACAAAAACTAAAGAGAAATTCGTTGTTTATTGTTATACCACTAGTAGCCGAAGTTGGAACTACGAAGAGGTCGCTAAATACTTCCGGAAACGAGAGAGGTTTCCGATTTCCTTCTGTTGACGAACGGCAAAACTTTTTAGTGTGCCGTTGGCTTTTTTCTCCAGTTTTAAGCCTTTTCCTCGCGCATTTTTCGGCTTCCTGCCTTTTGTGTGTTTTTGGAAGTCGTAGGACCGCACAAGGAACACGATGGCGGATAACCGTAAGTACTTGCATTTTTTTTTCTACTATTAATCACTTTCCTAAAATGTGACACGCCGAATGGCAATCTTCCGGCAATGTTTGATAAGTATGGAGGCCTGATACTTTTCGGAGTAACTGGATGACGCTTGTACTAAATCCAATTATTTTTATGTTACCTCGACAACTGCGAAGTTAATTTTTTCGTCGATATGGAGTTGGAAATTTTTCTAACATTAAATCCTAATAATTTTTGTTAGTTTTAAGCAATGGTCGTATAGAATAATATTTTCACCCCAATCTGGCGTCAAAACGGAGTTCGTCATATCCATTTTTTATAGATAATAATAATTGACTAGTAATTTCACCGGTCTTATCAAAAATCGGATGATGGGAACTAATATTAGTTCCCAGAGCAATTTGCAGGTTAAAATGTATCTTTTAAAGCAGTACGAACTGTTTTGTTACATATAATTTTTGTGAGATTTTAGTTAGAAGATTTCATTGATTTGGATGGGTGCAGATGAAAAGGGATTTCATTGATTTGGATGAGTGTAGATAAAAAGGGAGGCTGTGAATGTGAAATGTACATTTTTAAATTCGTTAAAACTAATTACATATTAAAATTATCAAAGTATTTTTTTTACTTTAAAGATGTTATGTAATATAATGACGTATTAATTATAATGAAAATTTATATGGGATTCTTATGGGAGTGATTACGGGACCAGAAGAACGGAGTGTTAAAGGCGGGAAAACAGTATAAATAGTATACTAAAACTAAAACCAACTATTTTCCGTTTCGTGAGAACTTGATCTTGAAGCACTTATTACATAAAAAATATCTCTTTTCAGAGTACGCTGCATATCAGCAGCAAGGGTACAATCAGTACAGCCAGCCTCCGCCAGCAGCTCAGGATACGTCTTACCCACCTCCGACAGGTGCAGCTGCTTCCTATGGTCAATATAGTCAACCACCTCCAAGCACTGGTAATTACCAAAGCTATGGTGCCAACCAGAATTATGGTGCCAACAGTGGAGGTGGGGGTGGTGGCAGTGACCAGGATTACAATCAATCTCAGAGCCAAGGTGGTTATGGCCAAAGTGGCTACGGTTCTGGAGGTGGTTCCAGCAATAGTGGTGGCAACAACTACGGAAGTAGTGGTTACGGAAGCAGTGGAGGTGGTGGAGGCGGAAGTGGCGGAGGATACAACAGAGGAAGCTCTGGAGGATACGGTGGTGGTAAGTTTCCCTCATTTTTCCTCTTTTTTTGGGGATAAATTTGCTCTATAAAGATACATAGAGGTACATAATGCATGGTCATCCCTTGAAATTTGCAGTTTTAGTAAAAATCTATTTTTATAGGCCAGGGAGGCGGAGGTGGTGGTGGAGGCAACAGATATAGTGGTGATCGAGGAGGCTTTGGTGATCGATCAGGCGGCAGTTACAAGTAAGTTGTCTAATTTTCTCAACAATCGCACCAAAGAAGCGAAGAGTACAAAATGAAAAGAAAAGAGATATAAAAGAAAAGAAATCAATCTAAGAAATTAGTAAAAGTTATATCAACGATAGTAAACTGCGATGGTATTTGTTCAGAGAGAAATTTCTTGAATTTTCACAAAGGTAACGAATGATGCATTATTGCAAATGAAAAACAATATTTTACATGCAATGGCCTATCGCCCCTTGGGGTTTAATGTGTTTGAAGTGTGTCTGCAGGTTTAACACACAGATATTACTGGTATAAAGGTAAAAACAGGTTGTATACGACAAATGACATAAAATGGTTACGACGTATGTTACGCATACTGAATCTGTATTACAATGTATGGACGCATCATGCGTTGCCTCAGGATCGCATGCGTTAATGAGCCGACTCTGTCGTCAAAGCGAACGCTGTCATTCGTCAATTTAGGATTATCGAAATGAAACTCGACGATCGCAAAATGGCCTTCGTGAAACATTATTATCGCTTTAAGTCCATATCACTTGCTACAGATACTTTGTCGCACTTCTACTGCAGTCAGTCGGTTTCCAGTAAATTAATTTTGAAATTTAGTTTTTTCATTCTGATCTTAAATGTAGAATAATACCAATATTCAGTGTTCGGCATGCTACATTTTAAAAGTAATTCATTTGCAGGAGCGATTTCAACAGTTAATATTTGAAGTAATCTCGCAATCATTTAAACTTGCAATTACTAATTTTTTAGAAAAATAAGAGCAACTTATTTTGTTTTTTGTTGCTATGTGCTACTTCTGAACACTGGTAATATTAAAGTTGGGTTTTTTTTTATTGTTGTAAGCATGAATTTTTAAATATTTTGTATTGACACTAACAATTTTTATTCTATTACTGTTTTTTTGGGATTATATTACAGTTTAAGATTCCTAAATCTGCGCCAATAAATGACTGCAGTGTTTCGCAATTTCGGATTTACCTTTAAACTAGAAGATGCATTTCCTGCGCGACCTTTTCTCCCCTCAATACTTAAAAATTCCCTATTATACTTTACACTTGACCGCTTTCACAAAGCCGTAATAATTATCGTATTGTTATCACTGTATCATTACATTTGGTTATTTGTGCTGTTCTGTTTGTTGAGTGATATCCAGAGCTGTCGTTGAAAAAATAATCCACATTGGAAAAGTACAACAAATTCCTTTCCACGTTTGTCCTACTTAAACTTACAATTCAATTTTTTTAAATCTTTCAAAAAATCTTGGAAGTAAAAACTAAATGTATTCAATTTCAGAGCTAATAATGTGATTTATTTAAATATGCCAAAGACGAGAAAATCTTGGAAGGAACTTGTTTAGCTTCCTCATAGAGGAAATTTTGTATTTTAATGGTGGTCAGTTTTTCAGAGTTCTGTTAAATTGTGCATGAAACTGGACGAAACTGACAGACTACGTGTGAGAGAATTAGTCTGTGTGTTTATTCGACGCTTAAACAAAAAAAGTAACAAAAATAAAAAGTAACGTGGTGACTAAAGACATTTAGACAGTAGGTACATCAAGAAGAGGTGGCGACCAGCATTTGAATTGCCACGCACCGATCGATCGATCAATCTGTCCATGAGTCGTCTCATTGGTATATCTGCTTCTGTGTTTTAGCAGTGGCGGTGGCCGTGGTGGTTATAACAAAGGTAAATGCACCAGACTGTCTGTACTAGTCTGGTGCTATTCACGCATTCACTCTAATATTTACCATTTAAATACTCGGTTACTTGTATTATTATATGAAAGGGCTGCCTTAACTACGTTTCTCAAGGATTAAGTTACAAAAATTATCCATTTCTAACAAATACGTTATGAAAACTAAGCTGTGAATAATTTTCGAAAGATGTATTATAATTACGCGTTATTTACAAAAAGAGTGGAAATAGTGAAAATTGGTCACGAGACTAAGTCACCAATTTGAAGTTATTTACCCTCGCTCAAAATTATTGGTAATAGTTGAAATAACAGTTCAATATAAATTTTTAATTTCGGGACTTATCAACCCTTGAATAAGAAAATTAAAGTTATTAATATTTCAATTAATTCAAATAATTAATTTACTAGTTCATACAATTTTATTTTGACTTTGTTTCAAATAAATTAATCTCCGAGAGCTAAAATTTGAAAATTAGAAAAGAAATAAAAGGCGAAAGAACACGCTAATGTCAAAAAAGAGATATTGAAACTGTGCAGAAGTACTAAATATTCTTAAAACTAGTATAATAAGGTAGAAGAAGAGGGAAAAATTTACATAGCAGCCCTTTTGTATGTTAAGCTGAAACCTTGTGTTCCCTACGTATCAATAGAAATAAGTCATTTTTAGAATATCTAGGATTATTTCTTGGGGATTTTTAATAATTACTAAAACCAAAAAAGAAAAGATACGAATATTATATAATGTCGAAAATGGGGCTTTAGGAAATGACTTTTTGTATATTTATACAAATTATTATTAAGTTAAAAACACGCAACTAGAAGTTCATAAATTAAAATAACTACAGTTCAAACGAGATTTTAAGGGAAAGTATAATTAAGAGTATAATTATAATTAAAACGATTAAAATATGATGATTAAATACTTCGATACAAAAATTGGTATCCGGTTCAAAACAGATAATTCAAAGTTGAAAGTATAATATAATGAAATCTAAACTACAGTTCCATTCTAAAATGAAAAATGGTGGTTGAATACTGAGGTACAAGAAATCTTTAAGGTTGTAAAATAATTTAAGGTGTATATAGAAAAATTATACTTCAGATCCGAGTTAATTTTATTAAGAGGTTGGTTTATTCCTAAGAGGAATTTCCACTGGGAAAAATAAATCCGTCATGAAAGAGGTCCACAAAGTACAAATGTAGTTTAATCGTAAATTTAATTAAAAGTAATTTTAAGTGCTTCTAGAGCGGGATGCAGCAATAAAGTTGTTCTCAGACACAATTTTTTCTGGATAATGTGACAAGGAAAAAGAAGAACCTCGTGTTCTCGAAAATTAGGTTACAAGAATTTTACATTATAAAATTCCAGTTATTAAAGTCAATATTTACGGAGAAAAAAAAAGGAAATACGTATTTCGGTCAGGAAAGTGTTCTCGATAAATATTTCTATATAATAAATATACATATATTTATATATATGTTTGGAACCTGAATCAAGAGAGGAAAGGCTTTAAGAAAATGAGGATTTTGAAAGAAAAACTAGAGTTGGATTTAAACAAGAGTTAATTTCCAATTCGAATGAGAATTTTATTCTCTGGTTGCGATTTTAGTTTGTAAGAGGGAAATTAATTTAAATTAAGAATTATGGGAGTAGAAAAAAAAGTTGTATAGTCTAATTTTATTGGTAGGATATTAAGTAGGAATATAGCGAAATCTGAGTAGCCATAAAATTTGCCAATCTTGAACACTTTCCCTGTAAATCAGTGTAGAACGAGTGTGAGAAAAGCATTTTCTATTTTGATAGGGCTCAAATTTAAGCGAAACTGACAATAATCGTCTCGGTATTACAGGAGGATTCGGTGACCGAGGAGGAGGCGGTGGTGCTGATGGAATGGTTACTCAAGAAGATACCATCTTCGTCTCTGGAATGGATCCAACAATTTCGGAAGAACAAATCTGCGAGCATTTTGGGTCCATTGGTCTTATCAAGGTAAATTAAATTAATTATGTAATTAGTCCTGAATCTGAAGTCTTTTAAGTTCAATAAACCGGAGTATTTAATCTATTTCGAAATTTACCTCATAATTCCAGAACGACAAGAGGACCGGCAAGCCCAAGATCTGGATGTACAAAGATAAAAATACTGGAAAACCAAAAGGAGAAGCCACAGTCACTTACGATGATCAGAATGCTGCACGATCAGCCATAAAATGGTTTGATGGCAAAGTTTTTGAAGGATACAAAATTAAAGTACAAATTGCCCAGCACAAAAGCAATTGGATGGGAAGTCGTGGAGGTAGTGGCGGTGGTGGTGGTGGTGGAGGTGGCCGTGGAGGCGGCGGAGGACGAGGCGGATTTGGAGGCCGTGGTGGAGGACGTGATCGCGATGATAGCCGTAGTGGAAGTGACGATCGTGGTGGACGAGATGGTGGTGGTCGCGGAGGCGATTGGAGGTAAATTATTATTTTTCTAATCCTAAAACATTTAAAATCCCTTCCAAAATATAGTCTTTAAATCGAATTATTATTCCAGGTGTCCCAATGCTGATTGCGGCAATACGAACTTTGCTTGGCGTGATCAGTGCAATCTTTGCAAAAGCTCCAAACCCGAAGGAATGGGGGGTGGAGGCGGAGATAGAGGAGGTGGTGGACGAGGAGGAGGAGGACGAGGTGGTGATCGTGGAGGTCGCGGTGGCGGATTCCGTGGTGGTGACCGAGGTGGAAGAGGAGGCGATAGAGGCGGAAGGGGTGGCGGTTTTCGTGGAGGAGACAGAGGAGGCGGTCGAGGAGGAAGAGGTGGACCTATGAGAGGAGGGGGAGGGTTAGTGTTCAAATTTAAAACTACTATTCTTGTTGACTTCTAATCGTGATGAAGATATGGAAAAAATTACATATTTATGAAAACTAATTCATTTAAATTTAAATTCATGTTGTTTTTCGTATTTTCAGACGAGGAGACAGAGATCGTGATCGTCAGCGTCCATACTAGACCGGGTGAAAGGTTTTCCAACGATCTGCATGAATATGCAGCGCGTGTAAATTTTCGCAATGACGCTATTATGTGTCAACCTCACAAATTCATTTAGTTTCGTACAAATTTTTTACGTACAGAACTTGTGATCATCTAGTGAAATCACGAGTGTTTGAGGAGAAATATGTATGTAATTATCGTACTTTAGAATTTTAGTTATCAGTCATTATTGCTGACACATGATTCAACAACGTAGTTTGATAGTGTATTCATGTAACGAACCACTATGTAAGCTTTAGGTTTTAATAAAATGTTTTTAGTTCTAAAGTGCAGAAACTATGATCTATGTTCATTAACATTTAAATGTGTGTAAAAATAAAATCTGTAATATATCATTGCGAATATTATTTCGCTTCCAATTTTTACTTTTTTTAAAAAACTCCTTTTCACTATATTTCTCAATCTAATGCTGCTTAAAGATACTATATTAAAACTATTATTGCTCAAAAATATTTGGTTTGTACTCAAAATATTTATTGTTGTATATACAGTTCCAACTCATAGAAGATACTAATAATAGCATAGTATTATTTTGTCGTTTTAATATGTACGATGATTACAAATTAAATTACATACATTAATTTGAGAAATTTAGAAGGGATCGAAGAATTCAAAAAATCCTGTGCAAGAGTTTCATCAACGCATTTCCTAAATTTAATTCTTTTGGTATCTTTAAATTTTTTCCTCTAGTATAAAAACTGAGAAATATGTCACAAGAAAAAAGCTCCCTTTATGGGAAATTTTACTCACAATAGAGTACAAAGAACTATATATCTTCTAAATTTTATTATTTTAAGAGTGTCAATTGTGTCTTTATTTACAGAGCTCTACGTATAGCACTTAAAAAACTAGATCACTTAACAAATACTAAATCGCAGTCGTCCACGATGCGTCGTAAATCGATTTTCCACTTGAGTGAATATTTAAAGTAGTTTTTAACCCTTTTTTGGAGTTCAATTTTGAATAAGTCACGCAAATTTTTTTACAATTTGCGAATTCATTTAGTTCGTAAACTAAAAATTTTGTACAATGTCTATCAATCAATTTCGCGTCTTTTAATCAGTCGTCTAAGGTTAATAGCTAACATTTGTTTACGCGTATCGAAGAATGTACAAAAAAAGAAAAGAACTCGTGCTACGACAAGCAAATCTTGAGACATCTTAAATTGTATTGCATATATATCCGTAAATAATAGATTTTAATTAAAATAGAACAGATTCCAATCAAGATTAGAAATTGTTGAAGTCTATCTGTTTTTCCATGTTTCCATTAGTCTCCAGAAAATTCATAATGGAATTAACTATCATTCGACGTTATCTTGCTCTTCATACTTTCGTAGAACACGTCCAACAGTTTTTCTGGCTTCAGTTTAGCACTAATGACTTTGAAGAGACCCAGAAGTACTTTTTCACTCGAGTCGTCTTCCGAATTCATAGAATCTTTGAAAGCCCCTAAAAGTTTTTCAGGCTTAAGACGAAGACTGATAGCTTTAATTATTTCCAGCATCTCTGCTTCGCTGGCTTCCTTTTTAACGTGTGTGAGAGCAGAAGACGTGGTCCAAAGTTTGTGGAATACACCCTCTTTTTTCTCTTCTTGTTGAGTGTTCAAAGACTGAACAATAGCGACATCGGTATTATTTTGTAGAGCGATGTCGAGAACAATATGCGAGGGAATGAGTTCATCATTAGCGACGGTGTGACTGATGAGAAGATCTGCAGGTATTCTTTTTAAGATTGTATTCAAGGTCAGTGGATCTGTCATTGATTCAACGATTCCACATTCCTCTTCCTCTTCAAATCTCTTAGATAGCATTTCAACGAGTTCTGAAGACTTGCATTTTTGACAAAGAGCATCCTTAAGTTCGTTTTCATCAAGGGCTTTAATACAATCACTAACCTTGATTTTTTTCTGGTAAGTACTGAGAACCTTAGCGAAGAACTGCTTGTCACCTCTAAATATGTCTGGAAGCTTCAGGAGGACTTTGTCTATTCCACAAGCTTTGCAGGCTGATTTCAAGGTCACTTCATTGTGGTTCGATTTCAACTCTAGTCCTAGCATTCTACGAGTCTCTGCTTCCAATTCGTGTTCGGGCATGTGACGCATTTTGGTCTGGAAAATTTTTTTGAATATTAAAAGAATATACAATGGATTCTAGTAGCATCTGTGAATATTTCTAAGAAAGAAATAAATGAAGTTAGGCGATTTAGGAATTCTATTTGTTATAAGAAAGAAACTTACCTTGTATTGTACAAGAAGACTTTCTGGTGTGCATCTTCTAGCTGCACTTTCTAGCACCTGTTTAACGTCTATTTCGTCTAAAAGATCTCCCAACTCCATTTGGACAGCGACTGACCTTGAAGAAGTATGTGGCACTGACGTCGGAGATGTCAATGGTTTAACTGTCTTTGATTGAATTGCTGACACGGAAGTTCCTTCTTGCGATTCATTCGTCAGCAATACGTTGGAGTTTTTGTGACACAAAAATGATGAGAAAGCAGGTACTTCGCGTGAACTTTTACATCTAGGATACGAAGAACTCGTTTGTGCAGGCGCAGTTGATCCCTCCAATGGTGTCTGAAAATGAAATAAAATTATTAGTCAATTATTAAATGTTTCAGTAATTGTCATAGTACCAATAATCGTCAAAAATCATACCTTAATTAAATAGCGAGTTTTATATTATTTCGAGTTTCACTTTGTAATATAATAAACGATATATAAAAACTTCCATTTAAAATGACAAAATATGTAATATCCAATATCTCACCTTCTCTAGATGATCGATCTCCGAATCAGACGCTGCAACTCCAGTCTTCCTGCTTTCGAATTTGGCTAAAATATTTTTGACATAAGTCGCTTTAGGGTTGCCCTTAAACGGAATCCTGTCAACTTCCCTCTCTGACAAGCTCGCTAGATCCCCAATCGTGTGAATGTCTCTACTGGTGAGGCACGACAATAGATTACTTGCCCAAAGTGGATTAGCGAGGCTCTCCAGAATCGTATTCACCGGTTCCTTACTGTCCAAAAGCGAAGGGTAAATCGGTTCTGTAGGATCCAGAGTTTCTGGCATTGGTAAATTAACAATATTCTGGGTACAATTCTGCGTCTCCTGACTGATAATACTTCCAAAAACGGAATCTGTAACTGGCAAAGTATCCTGTTCACCAGTTCTCGTACTACATCGAATCGGCTTTCCACAAAACGCCTCATCCGTAGAATCAAAGCTTGAAACGTTCTGCACATCCACTGTATCTTCCAAAGATTCAGTCTTGCTCACGTCTTTCGACAAACTTGCCGTATCCGAAAGTGAATCATTTGTCGAATTTGACTTGATCGAATCCAACGAAGCGACATGATCTGAAGTATTCTCTTTATCCTTCTTCTTTCCAGTGTTCTGATTCAAAGCCTTCAAACTTTCATCGCTCGTATCTCCAACTTCAAACATATCATCTTCCTGAGTTCCGAAAATCTCTTCGACAAGTTTCGCTGATTGACGTTTTGCTTCCTCAGTTTCCATTTTCTGGTCAGGGTCACCTCGGATTATTACTTCTTTCGAGTTGTCCATCGAGACTCTGACTGGGGTGCTGCTTTCTGGGCCGGAAACTTCGCCATGCATTTTCATCAGGACGTCTACAGTGAAGTTCAATTCGTCAGGAATTCCTACGAGGTCGTCAGATTTCTCTCTTTCCACTTCCATTCTATTCGCTTCCTCCAACGGCATTTCAATTTTATCGACCTTCTCCGGGTCCATTTGGAACATCCTTAACCTGTTTTGCCTTGGTTTTAAGGGCGTGTCTCTCCTCATCGAGTGACTGCGAGTCGGTCTGTTCATTTTATGTGGTGATTCTCCAGTCGCGACTTCATATCCCATTTTTTGTGAAACTGGCGGATCCGCGAAGCTGACCCGCTTCCTCTTGTTCGGAGTCACGGACTCTGAATCTCCAGGGTATTCCGGTAAAGATCGATAGAAACGCTTGAGAATACCAGCACTCGGAGATGCAGTTAGAGAAGGAGGATTTGCACTCGACCACTCAAGTATCGGAAGTTGATAATCCTTAGTTGGCGAAAGATCGCAAATTTCTTTTTCATTCGAAGTTGATTTTTCGACTGAAAGAGAATCAGAAGTATTTTTAGCAACATTGGGTGAGATTTTTTCCCCATCATTCTTTAAACTCCCGAATGGTTTCGAGGTTGGAGAAGAGACACAAAAATCTGCAGACTTCATGTTGTTGAATATCTTCTCTTGTCGACTTCCACTTGGATTGCTTATTTTTTCGATCTCTTTGGAGTTTCCTTTCTTCGTACTGGTCACATCAGATTCAGACTTTTTTGTTACCACTATCAACTTCTTGATATCTTCATTGACCTTTGCGTCCTTTTCCATTAATCCTTGTTTAGTAACCAAACCCAGCATTTGAGCTGCACGACCTTGAAGTGGGTAAGCTTTTAATTTTGTGATTCTTTTCACGATTCCTTTAGGAGAAGAAAGATGAATCGTGGTAGGCTTCACGGAGGGAGAAGCATCCTGTTTCCTCATTTCCAGGAGATCAGAAAGGGACTGGTTCTCGAGAACTTCCATGTAAGTTGACTCGTCGTCTATTACAGCTTCTTTTGTTTCTTCTGCACTTTCTACCTTTTCTACTTGTTCCTCCTTCTCTGTTTTCTTTATATTCTCTACTTTTTCTACCTTCTCTACCTTCTCTACCTTCTCGTTCTTCTCTACCTTCTCGATCTGCTCCGATTCATCATTTTGCATTTCAATTTTTGGTTTCGATTGAATTTTGTCGATCTTAATACACAGTCTCTTCTCGCTCAAACGGTTGATAATTTTCGACTTTGAAGTGACATCTTGAGAACTTTCGACGATTTCTTCCGAGTCTTGGAAGTTTTCAATCACAGATGATTCGTTCTCGCCATTCAGCAAGCCATCGTCTTTATTCACCTCCATAGGCTTTTCCTCCAAAGCTTCAGAACTCTTAAATATTTCCAATTTAGAAATAAAAGACTTCTTGCTGGATTTTTTTTCCTCTTCAGTTTCCTGCTTCAAGCTCTTTCTGGCACGTTTGTGTCCAGGAGGTCTGCCTGGTCTTCTGGTTCCTTCCGGTTTCACATCTGGTTTCATATCCGGTTTCACATCCGGTTTCACTTCCAGTTTCACCTCAGACCTCAGTTTAGGTTTTGCCTCAGGAGAGTGGCTCTTCCTGCACATAGGATCTTTGCAGACACACTCAGACAACTTCGAGCGACGACGGTTGGGCAGAGGTTCAAAAACTGAACGCACCATGTCAATTTGCAATCGAGAAATTTCGGATTTAACACGTTTATTGAGAACCTCTTCATTTTCGGAGGACTTGATGCTCTCATTATCAGAAGATTCTGAAGAATTAAACTTCCTCCGCTTCTGGCTTTCTGTCTCGTCGTAATCAATTCTACGTTTGTTTCTCTTGTTTCCCATGTCAGGGGTATTTTTAGAACCAAGGAATCTCCCCCGTTTTCTTGCTCGACTCACAGGCTGTGGGATAGATTTCGATTCGTCGTTCTCTTCACCATTTCGGCTATCAGCTTCTTTGTTATCTGGAAATTCGTCTCGTGACTCAAAATCTAGTTTCTTGACTATGGACGATTCTCCTTCAGAAACATTCTTGTCTGGATTAGTTCCGGATTCTAGGACTTCAGTTTGTGAGTCTGCTTCCTTAATCTGAATTGAATCTTTGCTTGAGACTCCCGGCTTTGTGGTAGGTTTTGGTTCTGGCAGAGACACTTTGTTTTCTTTATTTGAATCGCAAATGGTGTTCAGTTTTTTTGAAATGTCGGTCTGGCTCACTTGTTTCTTTTCGAACCACTTTTGCAGTTCTTGAGAATCTTGAGAGCAAGATTGGGAGAGATCGTTGTACAAAGCGGGGATGTCATCGCGTCTCTTCTTCAAAGAATCCTTTTGATGCTCCGTTAAACGATTTACGTCGAATTTAATATCCGATTTGATAACAACATAATCCTGAGAATCTGGATCTGGTGGAACAGGAGTAGGAGTTTGCTTTTTCGATTTATTAGTCGATGGACTAATAAAATTGTGAGGAATCGTACTTGCGGTGGATTTTCTATTTAAGAAGCTACCAGAGACTTTCACATATTTTGGTGTAGTTTCTAACTTCTGTTTAACATCTTTGTTGGACTTTGTTGACTTTTTGTTGCATTTTTCTAATTCCGCTAACAAATTTCTCGCCTTCTCTTCGAGATTACTACCGAGACCTAAAATCTCTTGAGCCTGAGAAATAATCTTCGGATTGGTATGGCACAAAGCCAGAGCAATACTTCTTTGGAAAGACGTAAGTAAATTATGAGTCAGATGTTTGCCGAGTCCTTTAAAAATGGTTACGATTGTTTCCCAGACATCAGCTATCTCTTTATCTATGAATTCTGAAGTTTTTTGAATTAATAAAAGCTCTATTGATGGTTTAACAACTTCTAAATATTGAACCGACTTTTCCATATTTAGACCGTAAAGAGAAATCAAAAGTGCTGACAGTGATTTTAAAACAAGTTCGAAGGAACTGAATTGAGATTCTTTGCAAGCAGAAGTGATTAGATCATTTATAAGGTGAACAACTGATGGAACATCTTCTTCGTCTGAAAAATTTTTTAATGTAAATTAGTCTTAAGGTCTTTCTTGGGTAAAATCAACTCTAAAGTAAATAGCAAAAAATGTAAGTAAAATTTTATTTACCAAGTAAGGACTGGTACGTAATGTTGAGGATTAAAGCATTTAAGCAACCAGCGAAAAGAGAAAAACATCTCGTTTTGAAAACATCCTTTTGAAGAGAATCTCTGAGCATGTTTGAAGTTTGATTCAATATTTCGTTGGGCTTAACAGTGGGCTCCAAGTCTGCTTGTAAATCAAATATCTTATACATGTTCCACCAAGATTTGATAACTCGTTGTATCTAAATAAAAAGTATTTGGATAAGATGCTTTAATATGAAAATCTCTTTTAATAGTAAATTATTTCAATTTCGGATTTATAAATCGTCAAATGTTCAGTTTTAACTACCTGAGACAAGTCATCCGAAAACAAATAAGAAAACGGATATTCCAAAACGGCTTGTATCGTTGTAAACTTGTGTTGGGCTGCGTCTCCTTCGTTTATTTGTTGACCGTTTTCTATATACTTTGAACAAACTTCAGCTAGCATACACCACATTTCAATCAACATTTTCCTAATTTAGAGAGAAATAAAAGTAAATTTTAATGTTTAATAAAAATGCAAAAAAATCGATTAAATAAAATAATTTTAATTTTAATAACAAAGTAAAATTTCACAAAATTACTCACATGTTACTGCTGTCAGGTTTCACACTTCGTAATTTCACTAATACTGAATCGATTAAGCGGAGATTATTTAGAGGGATAGTTTTTATGTTTGGTTTCAGAGCTTGCAACAGGAGACTTTTTATTGCTTCGCAATACTCCCTGAAACAATAATTTTATATTAATAATAATTTACAAAGTATATCGGCACATTTGACCAAAAAGAGAAACAGGATTTTGCTTACTTTTTGTAATCGTTCGGATTCATTTCGTTTAAGAGAGAAGTTATTAAATTCCCTAAGGTATCATCGGAGAACACCAACGTTTCTGCGATATCGGTAAGACTGGCCAGAATCACGTCAAAAAGAAGATTCTTTATCAAAGGTTTATTCGAGATATGGTGTGCCATTTCTGTGACGACTAGTATTACGTCTTTGTATATTACAACCTGAAAGTAAAAGTTAATTTTTAGTATCGTGATTCTAAGGTAGCTGCATTTAAAAACTAAAAAAAGTGCCTCAAATCGAAGTCTGATCTTATAATTAATTTCTTGCCTTTATTTCAGCACTCGTCTCATCAATCTTGGAGATCAAATTTCTCCATAAAAGTCCTCCAAACCGCTGCCTATTTGGAATTTCTTTCTCCTCAAATTGTTCAAGAATAAGAAAAGCCTCAAAAATGCTATGTGTGAAAGTTTTGTAGCTCTCTTGGAAAATCGACGTAGTCACAGGATGTGGAAGTTTCTCCTTCAAAATCGGAAAAAAAACTTCAGAATCTGCCTCTGTGGCTGCGAGCAACTGCAGTAAAGCATCCAGCGAGGCTAATTTTGTCTTAGGGAATCTTTTCCCGGGCGAAGCGCAAATGTCTAGTGTAGAAGACAACAGAGGTGTGTCTCCAAGTGGTCCGAAGCAGAAATTTAAAAAGGGAGCTAATACAGAAGTGACAAATTTGGGAAGATCATTGTATACTTTGTAGATCAAATGCCACCAAACTTCGAATTTTGCGAAAGCAATTACTTCAGTTTTGCTGTTCTTCGCAGTCAGAGGTACGCAGAGCAATTTTATTCGCCTAGCGCTCGCTAATTCTTGAGGATCAAGAGCGAAATTATCTACGAGTAACTTCCAGGAATAGAAAGCTTGCCTTCTGATGTTAGTATCCGATGATTTGAAGGCCTTCTCTTCTACACTGAGAAGATTGTTTATCAGTCCAGCTCCCCGGTGAAGATCTCTTCCCAATAATTCAATGCTAGTGTTCCACTGATTAGTCCAATCAGAACAACAGGATGCGACGAGAAGACACATTCTGTTGGAATATGTGTCTTGCAACATTTTTTTATAGGAGATCCAGGAGTTTGGAGACATTTGACGCACACGAAGTCCTATGTCAGCCCGGATAGCTTCTCTGAATACTTTCAGAGCTGGTTCTCTTTGACGTTTAAGACCCATGTAAACCAGGGTTACTACTTTGTCCATTACCAACGAATCGCACTAGAGAAGTTAATTTAAAGATTAGGGATGTGATTCACCTTCGGGAAGAAACAAAGTTAAAATAAGGTTGACGTCAAATTACTTACCAATTGAATTTGTTTCGTGGTAAGAGCTTTGTAATTTTTATAGATTCGAGACAGAAAACTTAAAGACTGTAAAACAATGTTTTCATCCAGTTCTTCTTCTTCAAGCAGTGGTTTCTTTTCAGCACTAATTAATTTCTGAAGATTATCTGTGCAAGTAGTTGGTAATAGCCAGGGCATTGCTTCTGCGTTAATAGATTGGAAACAGTCGTTAAAGAAATTAATAATCTGTGGATCGTTAGCAATTATTGCTACCACGTTGTCATCCATTCTTTCGAAAAATGAAAGGATTCTAAGCCTGTTGTCATAAGAAAAAGTTTTGATTAGAAAAAAGAACTGAGTCTTCGAGTTAACTTTGAGAGAAATTTTAGTTTATAATTTTCTTACTTGATGACTTTAGTTTCAATCTGTTTAACAGATTCAAAAAAACTTGGTTTTGTGAATTTTTGGTCTAACAAAATCATGTTGAGGGTACAGCATGCCGACTGCTGTATTTTTTCGTCGTCTGCAGAAACCAAAACTTTGTACAATTCAGTGAAATCTGCCTCTGTGACTCCTTCTGGTGATTTGATTTTCGCGAAATTGCTGTAGAATAAAATTTGGTTTTCAAATTGAATTAATGTCAAGCGCCTTTTTTTTATTAAATCCATTTCAGTTTTTATTTTCAAATAATTTATGATTTAGATTTACTCAATACAAAAAAAGATTTTAATCAATATAGATTTTTAAAAAATAGATTTATTTTTTAAAGATTAAAAATATCCTTTCAAAAAAGGCTTACAATTGCTGGATTAGTTAAATGGATCTTCTAGATCAACAAAATCGTTCTCAGGAATGGATAAAGAATCGCTGAATCAGCGAAACGAGTCGTTGTGTGATTTTATACTTTGTTATTTTAATTATGATGATGACAGACAATTGATATTATGTTTTGGTACATAATTTACTTGTAATTCTAATTTGTACCCTTTTATTTAGGAATCATTGACGGGAACATTTCATATTAGAATAAATATGTATAAAAAATACGAATTTAATTTCTGAAGACTATAATATAATAACCAATTCACCATACAAAAACTTCGATACATACATTTTTAAAATTCCCGCCAGTTTCTTTTATTTGATTAAAAATTTCAAGGTCAAAGGATCATTTTGGCGGGAATTTATATAATTAAAGTTTATAAGTTGCTATTCAAAGAAAAAACCAAAACTAAACTATTTAACAAATTATTCCTTTATGAATATTCTCATCAAATAAATAAAATATAGTATTAAAAGCATTAATATCGATATTTTAAAACGCATGAAAAATTACCATAAATTATGAATTTTATCATTATTAGAACAAATTATTGTTAAATGTTGTAAAAACCACGATGTACTTTAAAAATCGCATTATTCTTAAATTTAAACGAATAATCCAACCCAAAATGGAGTCTGGCATAGAAAAAGAGTTAAAAATGTTATCGCTTCCGAAATAAGCTACTAAATTTTTGTTTATATCTAAACCTCAACGAATCGATGTTGCAATAGTTTGAACCGCATACCTAACCACCCACCTCCCCCTACAAAAATGACCAAAATCGATAATCAGCAAAATTAGTAATTCTGCTTTGCAAAAGATTATCTTACCTCTGAAAATTAAGCAAGGTGGCGCATTTTTTCTCCACGCAGTTGGTCTTGTGGAAGATTTCGAGGACCTGGGGTACTGTCTGAGTAAAAGCCATTTCTTTCGCAAATGTTGTCTATCAGCTCATGCCCGTTTATTCTGGTATGGGTTCCCGCTAAATCCTTACACAACACACAAAGTTTTTTCCACAAAAATAGCGCTCAGAATTCTAACGTCACATTTCACTAAGATCACAATTTGGCGTACAATTTTCCCAGGGTACAGATTCTTAAAACCGTTGCGAACAAATTAATTCTACAGCGGTTTTCCCTTTCGGCGTCATACACTCCGAGTTCCTCACAGTTCCTCTTTGTTTCCGATTCTCACGATTTCCATACAGCTGACAATTCTTCTGTTCCGAAAGCACTGACCAGAAAACGGATCTAAATCCGGTGAATACAATTACCGGAACAAAAAATCAGCGGGAGTCTTATCTTCCGGAAAAGTCGTAGATAAATTTGCAAAATCGGCGTGTATCTTCGGCGCGAAATGTCGTATAACCGAATGCGCATGAGAGCAAGGGGCAAGGGAGAGGGGGAGAAAAAAAAACCTTAAGCTGCATTCACAATCAATTTTCCAATCTTCTTGTACATAGAAGGTGATTGGTGAATTCATCCGGATATTGACACACATTCCTGTCATTCTACGAATCCTCGACGACATAACTATATATGTAATCAGTTTTCCCCAGTTTCCCTAGAAATTTCCTATATTTTAGTTCTGAAAGTGACCGCTTGGCGCGCAAAAAGCAGAACGCCTTTATTTACAAATGGCAAATTAAAGGAAACCTGATCAGAATTCTTAATTTGCTGCTTTATATGGAAATGTAATTTTTATCATGTCTAAGGGTTTTGTTCATTCTGTTAAAGTCCCGAGACTCTATAAAACTGTCGCAGGTGTTGTACGAAAAGTACAAGAAAACGGAGAGAGTCTTAAACAATTGATTTATCAACAAAGACACACGGTGAGTTGTCACGTGCTCCAACTTTTATTGCACTGGTATAAGCCTTAGAAAAATATGTATATCTATATTAGGTAATGCTTTATAATTTAGTAATGGAATTTTTTTTTATAATGCTTTGGAAGTGAATTCAATTGACTAGAATTTTTACATAATTAAACCTGAAAAAGTCATAGAGGTCATAGAATTTTCAAACCACACAGGACCTATTTAATTTTAATGTTTATAACCCAAGAACAAGAAACCGATTAGAAAATTTGAATCGGTCTCAGGCTTTCGTGAATCCCCTTTCTTAAATAATAGGAAATTTCCGATTAAAAATTTAACAAAGTAGTTAATTTAAAGATTTGTTTACTTTGTAAACATAAACTCTACTGATTTGTTTTTTGTATTCTTGAAATAGAATCTATGTTGATCGGTCTGATTGAAAAAAGCCTAAAAAGAATGAAAAAATGTCTGCTCCAACGGAGTTTTCTGATAAAATCATCTATATTTTGGAGATCGATTGAAATACATCATTATGATTTAGAAAGACGACTGTTGAATCCACATTCTTAAACAAATCCAAAAAAATCCAATTCACTAAAGCAATCGTTTCTTTTTTCCGGGGAATATCATTTTACTTTACATCCTCGTGATTGATTTCGCAATCTCTCTAGACTCTGACATTAAGTAACCTTCATAACCGACCATTCAAACTAAAAGTCTTAAAACCTCTATTTCTTGTAACACAGAATTTGCAGGGTGTCTACGCTTTGGCGTGTAACACCATTCGTCACGGGGATCAATTGAATCAACTTATTCGCAAATCCCAAATCCTCTTTAAGGAGCAGCGTTTGGACCCTTGGTTAACCCGAGTTCTCATAACAGAATTAATATGGGGCAAGCAGTGCTTGAAGTCAGAGTCGAAGCCTATCCAAACAGTCCTCTCTTACGAGAAAGAACTGCGAGAGGAAATGAAAAATTTCACAGAAGATGTAGACCCTCTTGAATCCCGAAAAGGTAATTTCATTCAAACAAATTTTTTTATTTATTCTTGCAGAAAACTTGGCTCTGAGAGTCTAAAGAGAGGGAGCACTTCCTAATCCATGGTTCTGATCATCCGCAACAGTAGAATTCAATCTAGTCGACATTCGAGATTTAAAAATCTTCTATCCTGCGTTGAACAGAAAGATAAAGGCAGAGTTTCGAAAAGCGATTTGGATAATAACGAAGAAGCAGTCATGGGCGAAGCCCTCGTTCTTGGATATCTTTTGATATTTAGCACAGCTATGTTCACTCTTCCGTTTGCAGTTTTCTTTGGCGTCAAACATATTATGGAACAAGACTTGCAAACTGATAGATTTATGACCAACTGTGTTTCCGTATTAGCAGCGGTGGTGACTGTTAATATGATTATTGCCGGGTACGCGTATCTAGGTTTTCAAGAGCCTGACGATCCAAAAGATATTTCAGAAGAGCGTCCTGGTTCTAAAGAAGACCTCAATAAAAAAGAGTTGTGATGATTGAATCTTAGAGATAGTTGAAGGGATTCACGGAAAAACCAGTTCGCATTTTGATATGTCATTATACCATAATGTGCGGTAGAATTTTAGAAAATTATTAAGTCAATGAAACGTGTTTTCAAAAAAAAATGGCACTTACGTGGTAATGCCGTGGAACCCTTCAGTTGGAATCACTTTACTTTAAGGTTTTTTTTTTTTTTTTGTAATTTTATGTATTATTGTGAAGCAAATAATAAACTTGAAGTGTGTTATACGACGAGTTTTATTCAATTTAAACTCTATTACCGTTTGTCTATTATTATTGCCGTTTGTAAATTATTAGTGTTGACTTGAAATATAGCGAGAATAAAGCCAATAATTTGAAACTGCTGAGTAGTAGTAAGTAGTTTATGATTCAAATAAAATATTAAATACTGCATTTTTTCTTTGATTAAAAAATGTTTTAGTGCGAAAACCAAGATATGTGAGGGTCAATACATTGATGATGACTGTGGATGAGGCAATAAATGGATTTTCAGAAGAAGGGTGGAATTTACTTCCTGCATCTGAGAATTATCCTGCTTTTTTGGAAACTTTGTCGAATTTGAAAGAGCCGACGTTTGTTGAGGACTTTCACATTCCAGAGTTACTCGTTTTTCCCCATGGAACTACTTTTTTTAATCATCCTGCGTTTAAAACTGGAGAAATTATTTTGCAAGACAAGGTGTTGAGAGGAAAAAAAAATATTAGAAATTTTGAAAAATTTAATTTGGAAGTTTATTAATAATTATGTAATTTTATTTTTAGGCAAGTTGTTTTCCGGTTTTTCTATTGAATCCACTACCAGGATCTTCAGTTTTGGACATGTGCTCAGCTCCTGGAATGAAATCTACTCAATTGGCGGCAGTCTTGCAAAATAAGGGGTATTTTTTTAATTTAATTAATTTGTTATTATTTCTTATAAACTATATCATCTAATTCTGAGAAATTAATTATTCAAATTATTTCAGAAAAGTTTTCTCGGTAGAAATGGACGCAAGGAGATACAAAACTCTGTGTGATTTTGTTCAACGAACAAATTCTATATGTGTGGAAACTATAAATAAAGATGCTTTGACTATTGATTCTAAACAATATCCGAATATAGAGTATATTCTTGTCGATCCTAGTTGTTCTGGAACAGGTACGAAGTTGAAACAAAAATTCAAAAATTGTTTATTCTATACATACGAAAAATACAAATAAAAAACTAATTGAATGTTCGTTTTTAAATTTCAGGAATGGTAGACAGAGAAGAAATAAATGGAAGATCCGAAAAATGTGCTCCTGGACGACTAAAAAGTTTGCAATCATTTCAAGTTCTTCTTTTACGTCATGCTCTCTTGAATTTTCCATCTGTAAAGAAAGTAGTTTACAGCACCTGTTCAATCCATCCAGAAGAAAATGAACACGTAATAGACGAAATTCTCACCGACATCGGACAAGCTTACGAACTTAAATCTGCTAAAAAAATTCTCGAAGGAAACTGGATAAATTGCAGCTCTTTGGATTTTGCCTGTAAAGATAATTGTCTCTACGCGAAACCGGAAGTGGATCTCACCAACGGATTCTTTGTCGCAGTTTTCGAAAGAAATTTCGATGTTCCTCTTCCTGAGTATAAACGAAAATCAAAAATAAATCGCGAAAAAAGTTCAAATTTCAAGAACTCTGAGGAGAATTCACTGAAGGAAAATCCCGAAGGAGAATGGAATGAAGAGAATGAAGAGAATGAAGGTAGGAAATTTGAGGATCAAAATGGAGTTAAGAAAGTTGACAAGCCGAGTGAAAGGCAATTGACTGCTTCACAAAAAAAGCGAATGCGTAAAAGACGGAAATTCAGTATGCAGAATTTGGAAACTTTAGAGCCGAAAGTGAAAGAAGAAAGTAATCTTAAAGAAGTTGAGATTGAAGCAGTTCAAGAAGTAGACGATTCGAAAAAGGCGAAGCACGAGAAAAATGTTAAACAAAAACTTCAAGATGATAAATCTGTTGACTTAGAAAGTCTTCCCCAAGAAGTAAAAGATGAAAAACCGAAGAAAAAGAAAAAATCTAAAGTACCACAGGAAGAAGTTGAAGTTCTTCAACAAGAAGAAGATTCTGTTAAGTCTGAGAAGAAGAAAAAGAGACGGAAGCACAAAGAATCGTCGGATTTTATTTCCTTGAGTGTTGAAGCCGATAATGCAGAAATAGAAAGTCCTACAGCAAAAAAGAAGAAGAAAAAAGTGGCAGATGATTCTTAACTCTATGAGTTCTAACTTTTGAAATAAATACAGGGTTTGTTGAGATTGTTTTTGATATTTTTATTCCAAGTAATGACTCGTCGGTTTTAAGAGTCATCGATTTTACAAAATCACGGCGGAGTTTCACGCGTGTCAGCACTTTCGTGTGCACTCGTGGATTTTACCATGAGTGTAATAAGTTTACGTTATTTTTAACCGCATATTAGAGATAAAATCGCAAAATACGTTTATCGCTAGTTTCGCAGAACCCTTGGCTTCTTGCTCACGACAACGACTTGACGGCAGGTATAAGCGGAGACGATAACGATGCAATAAGGCCTGCATCGTCATTTATTTAGAAATTTAGAGTGGTTCATATTTATAGTCTTTATACATTTCTTGCATAATCGTAAATTAAAAGTTTTAAGAATCTGGAAATAATAGACGTTGAATGAGCCTAAGCTGGTCGTTTTCGTGAGAATAAGTTATTAAAAAGAAACTTCCATTTAAGAAAAAGAAATCTTTTGCCAAAAAGAATTTCACTCTAATTTTTGGAAGTTTCTATTTTTAGTTGGAAAGACGTTAAAGTAAAAGTATCGTGACAGTTTATACCTGACCTCTGTCATTGATTTTATCATACACTATAATTTTTAATTTTGATACCTCATGTCAGATTCTACTAAATTTTGTGAGGGTTGGATAGGCATTTTATCGTGTCAGTTATTACGTAAATTGGGAATTCATTTTACCAGGGTCAGATGTAATGGAATTTTTATATTAATAGGCCTCGTCTTTTATTTTGCGATAAGAAAAGGAGCCCAAATATCTCTAGATATATCAACTCTTAAACGCAACTTGAAAAATTTTTAATTCCACTATTGTCTTAAAAGTTCAAATTAAATTAAAATTCAATACTTAACAGGAATGTAACAAGCATGTAATAAGTCCCTGTTTTTGATAAGAGAATGTTACAAAACAAACTTTTAAGTTGTATACCAAATGTAGAACTCATTCCAATCTAGTTCTTTTACCCCAGTTTGTAAAAACAATTTGAACTAGTTCCTTTGCCTTAATTTCTAAGTAAAATCTTAAAGTACTTTTCAGGTGGCGTCTTAAAAATCGATCAAAGTCTCGTGGTGCCTCTGAGGAAAATGTGGCTGCATTTCAGATCTACATGCTAGCAAAAGAAGTTTCGTGCCTAGCTTTGAGGGAAAAATTACTGGGACATGGTCACTCCTGAGTCCTGCGTGTCCGGCGACTGTTGTTCCAGAGTCAGCATGGAGAAAAATGGATATTCAACCTAATATCTTGGATAGTGAACTATGTGACAGCCGTCTAAGATATTCAGTCTAAGTACATATCTGGATATTCAGCCTAAATATCTAGATACTAAGTTTGAATAACGAGATGATTAGGCTGAATATTTATACAGTACAAGCCAAAAATTTGAATACACCTGTTTTTCGATGATCGTTTAATTTCTCTTAAATTTAATTACATCAAAGATAAAATTTTTTCTTTCAAGTAAATTAAAAGCTATCAAAATTCTGCTTAAAATGAGCGCAGAACGAAGTCACTTTGTCAATTTTTTAAAAACATATTGCGAAAAACGTCAAATTTTAATGTATTATAAAAATATTAATAACTTTCGGAATAATGAACATTTAAAAAATTTCTTGGGCTAATTTTAAAGATAAATTTCTTTGAAATCTGATAGACTTATTAAAATAATTGTACAATTATTAAAATTTACATTCATTGCATTGTTTTATTATTATTTACCTACTGATCAGGTGATCAGTAGTACAATTATTTCACTAAATCTATCATAATATCAATAAGTCATTCGTGACTTGGACGACTTGACCCGATTGATGATGGCGCAAAATGACGTCATTATAAATTCGTCCTTCCGCGTGAAAAAGTCATTTAAATGCCACTTTCTTTCTTATTCCCTGAAAACGAAGAATGAGAAAATAGTCTTCCATGTGTAATTTAAACAGTAAATTTGCTTCGTTTCCTACGAACGATCAATGTTTTCTCGTTTATGTGGTATTAGGAAATTATGTGAGTCTGCTATACCTCGTCTTGTAATGCAATTTGGATTTTACTACTTGATTTATGAGAATGGGGGGAACCAATCTTTTTCATTGCTGACGTTTAATAAGAAATCTTAACGAAAATTGTTTTGCTTAATGTCTGAAACATAACAAAATTTAAGCGTTAACGTAGCATCATAAAAAAATTACTGTACTTTCATTAATATTTTAATTATATCCTTTCAGAGTTTCCCAAACAAATATTAGTCACCTTACAAACCACTTGCAACGTGAAGTATGTAATAAAGTTCTAATTTGCATATCTAATCATTTTTGGCAATCAAATTAAGTAGACATTTTTATATACAGCTTCTATTTAGGCGGTATTAAATTAAAATTTTTTATATAAAGTTATAAATGATTTTCACATACTGGGAATGATATTCAAATAGGGTCAAAAAAAATTTCTTTGAATTAAAAAAAGTTTATTTGATTCAAAGAAATTTTTGTTGTAATGTGAAGAATTAAATTTTTTCGAATTGAAGAAAATGTCTTTGAATCAACCAAACTTGGTCGGAGGAAAAAAGACCGGGAAAACCCCGGGAATTTTAAGTTGTCTGATCACTAGGCAGTAGACACCCTGGCTTTATCAATTTTGTTTGAGCTTAACTGCAAATTTTCGACGCCCGTGAATAATTTTTGATTAAAAGCAATCTCACAAGCTGGTGGCATAGATGTTGTAATATTTCTTGTAAAATTTCTTGTGGAGGCTTGCACGCAAGTCTTGACGTGATATCGACTATACGGCTTCTACAAATATTATAATCATTCATAATTCGCCAGAGTAGGAGAAAATATGATAATCACTGCCGCATAATAAATTATACAGATGACCGACCCCAGTTGCTTCGTGACCTCCTCTGATTGTTAGCGATTTTAATGCGGACATTTATATGTTATTATATACGTTAAGATAATTACGATTAAATCTACCAACGGTAGATTTAATTAATTTTTATTAATTTTTATTTAATTCCATTTAGAGATTCGTTTTGAATTACATTTTTCTTCAATGAAATGAGCTTAGATATGTTGAGAAAGAAAGATAGGCTTTTATTCATCACTATTTATCTAGATTCATATCTAAGAATATTAAAAGATGTCAAGTGTGACAAACTTCTTCTAACTATGTAACTATTTTGCTTATCTAAAAGTGAAGATTATGACCTGCTGAGAGACAAGTGGCTATTGTAATATGCCCTTCTCATCCTATAATATCTTTGAAATTCTCTATTGTCTAAAATTTTATGAAACGCACACTACTCTTCATTAAAAAAGATTTATGTAAATTTTGACTTGTACTTTAGGAAAGTAAGTCGAAAGAAGAAAGCACGATGTGTAATTACGCCAGATAACCGTTATAAAAAAGTATCATTAAATTCTTTCTTAGGATTTCTTTTTTCGTGTTTAATTATGAGTGGGAATCGTTTTATTGCATTTATCAGAAATGCTGAAAATAAGTGTATCTTCAAAAGTGCAAAATATTAATGAGTCACGAAACAATCTATTTGATCTTAATAAACAATCAAATAGAATCACTTATTATAGATAAAAAACATAATTTTTAAGCTTCAATTTTAAAATGTTTATTTTATTTTTCCAAATCAGCCTTTGTAACGGAAAATTATCTACAGCATAAAGATATCGTTGTAAATAGTTTGAGACATTTTTATTCAAAGATGAAACTGTAAGTCTGTAATGAAAGAGAAAAATAATGAGTATTTTGACTAAAAATATGTTTTTTTTAAACACTCTCTAAAATTGAATCAGTGGAAGTTCACTGATTTTCAGCAGATTTTTCACTGATTCAAGTTTAGAGAGAAAGTTTATAAGGCACATTTTAAATGTTCTTAAATTTCAAAAGAGATTAAGGTCACTAGACCCGAGTGTTAAGCTCGAAATTCCATTTTCCATTTTACTCAACAAAAATTATAGATAAATATTTTTTCGCTCTATAGCGCTAGTCTTTTTTCAAATATAAGACTGCATACAGAGCGAAAAAATATTTAATTTCGATACTTTTTGCATAAAACGAAGAATTCAAAATTTAACTTTAAAATTGAATATTTTCATTTTACTTAAAAAATATTTGAAATAGATATTTTCTCGCTCTATACGCATAATTATAGTTAAAAATTGATTAATTCTGCAGAAGGAAAAAATTCCAAATTTAATATTTGTTGAGTAAAATGAAGAAATCGAATTTTTAGATTAGAACTTGGCTCCGACATCCTTAATGTAAATTTAAATATTGAAAAACAAAAACACTAATTTTCCAATTAATTAGAGGACTTACAAGAGAGGACATTGCATCAAAAATCGCAAATATAACCATTTTTAGTTGATGAACACGAATATCCCTCACAACAAATAGTTGCATTTTTTGCGATACTACAATGATCACCACCTAAAATGCAAATAAGTTCTACGGCTTTTGCGCTAATTAACGCAATGACACTTAGAGTAACAATAACAACAACAACAAAATTGGAATACATTTTTACTTCTTTACTGAAATTTTTAGAGATAAACTGTGGTTTATATCACTTTTTGGTGTAACTGTTTATTACTATTAGATAAAATATGTCTGCGTCAGAGCTAATACATGAAAATTTATGAGCAGGAAAATATAACAAAAAGCGAAGAAAAGTCAATACTGAATGATTTTAAGTAGCAAAAAATACAGAGTGAATTCCACTGTAAATATCTGTAGCACGTGCAATTTTGTTTTGAGGTGAATTGGTAATTATCAAAGATAAAATTTTATCTTAAATAACAATAGAAACATTTAAAAATTCTTTTTTCATATAATTATAATTATTATAATTATATGATTTCATGAAAGGTTTTTTTCTAAAATAAGTACAAATTATTTATTTTTAATGGAACAAGTTTATTTTAATAATTATACTGAATTTGTCTATTATTTCATATTATTTTACATATCATTTTAATGTATCTTGATAGTTTCCACTGATTGAAAAGACCTCTGCACTGAAGGAATTCTATAATTAGAAATAGAAGCAATAAGAATGATTATTCCTCATATATAATAAAAATAAATTGGCAATTAAAATTTTCAGAATATTTAAATAAAAAATAGTTCAATTACCCAGTTTTTCTTTACATTACACATCTGAATCTTTAAAAATCGTTTATCAATATTAATTATAATTAAATAATTAATTAATCAAAAGACTTACTGACAAGTTCACATGTTGCTTTAATAACAGAGGTATCCTATAAGAGCTATATTACAGTTTTCTTCTGTGCTACAGCACGGACTAGGTTTATATGGATTAAAATTGCATGGTTGACCAGTTTTGACGCAACTTTTTGCCGCGTTAATAGACACCATGAAAATGGCTGCGCAGTAGATAATCAGTACAAAAATAATTTTTGGATGCATTTTGTAAAGTATTTTGTATTCTTGACTGAAATTCATGCAACACAAGTTCTTTATATATTTTACCAGCAGAAACATGTGCATCAAGTTAGCAATAAAAAAGATAAGATAAGAAAAAGGATAAGAAAAAAGGAAGAATTTTTGAAGAAGAATTAATAAGCAAAATCAACAATGAGTGGACATTCTAAAACAGAAAAGAAAAACAAAAGAAAAGACAAATTCTATAAATAACTTTATTTTTTCGTCACATAAAGTATTCATAGGATTGGCTGACTTAAAACTGACTGATATCTACTTAAAGTACTTCCATCTTTCTAAACATAAAATCTTCTAAAAGATTCTAAATCTTTCAGAAGGAACAAAAATAGGGGTTGCCATTTAAAAAATGGTCTTGACCTTGAAAATTGACCTCAAAGTCAAAATGGATAAAACCGCTGAATGTCCCCCTTTGTCTTGAACAACTTTTGTCTCAACAATTTTTCTGTAGATTGAGTATTTTAGAAAATATTTGGAGTGATACATTAAAATGGGACACCCTGTATATAAATTATATATGCAACAAAAATAAGGAAATGAAACATATGTAGAAAGAAAATAAAGCCAATATTCAATAAAAACTTATTCACTCTGCAATGTTTTATGATAAGATAAGATGTTTGATTGGGAAACTACTTGAAATTTTTTTTCCCTTTTATGGATTTTTCAGTCAAGGTTACACGGAAAAAATTATTTTATTACATTTTAAAACAGTATTTACTAACTTTCGGACACAGAGAAGTCAGAGAAAAGTATTATATTTCAGTGAATTTTATGAGATATTAGAAAAGAGTTTATTAATTTTTAGAACAGATTTCTAAAATTTTTAGAAATCTGTTTTAAAAATTTATAAACTCTTTTCTAATATCTCATAAAATTCACTGAAATATTATAATACTTTCCTCTGACTTCTCTGTGTCCGAAAGTCAGTAAATACTGTTTTAAAATCTAAGAAAATAATTTTTTCCGTGTATCGAATACTTTAGTCTTTAGTTCATTCAAAACTTGTATAAAGAACCCTTTGCAAAATCTACCCCCAAAAAACTCAAAAAAGTTGCCTTTTACCAGATAGCTGATTTTCCTCATAACTGATAACTTTCAGTACAGAACAGAATCTTTACATATATTGTTTGTCACACGTGTCTCCTACTAAATTTTTCCCACGAAATTCCCGGACTATTATCACATTTTTCCCGCTTATAAATGTAAGATAGGATCATTATTCAATGATTTTTGGGTTGTGAAATGCGTAATTTTCTCCATTGCAATATTACAATTTATTTTAAAAATTCCTTTTCTTTAAATAATTTTTAAGAATTTCAGTTTTAAGTAAGAAAAAAGTAGCACAGTTGAGTTGCAAAGAATAAGTCAAAAATAAATTATTATCAGTCATCACAACACTTATTGACATTAAAAAAGATGAAAAGGTGATTTTTTAAAATAAGAATAGGTGAGAAATAGGTAGAAATGGGTTTAAAAAGAGTTTCAGGATTTTTATAAGATTTCAAGAGATTTTAAGTGATTTTATAAGAAATTTCAAGCGAATTTAAGCGATTCAAAACGATTTCATAAAAAAGTCTGTGAGTGTCGTAAAAAAGACTTAAAACTCGTCCAATTCCCTTACAATTCCCAGAAACTTCTTGAAATTCCTCTCTAAAAATGTCTCAAATATCTCGCAAATATTTGTATGTAGTTTCAAATCTGATTGGTTTTGGAATGACTTAAAGTTGTAAGAAGAAAAACAAAATAATCGCGCGCGTGTTGGTTTGCTAGTTAGATAAAAATTGACAGACTCATGTGAATTTTAAGATTTTAGGAATTTTTTGCTAAATTTGCATTTACGTAGCTGATGTGGAATTTTCATCAGGGTACGTCGCCAGAGATGAAAATGATAGCAACCTTCATTATAGTCATGTAATTAGCTGCTTTATCTATAGTCATTCAGTACATTACAGTACAGTACAAAGAACTGGTACAAGTACTGGTCAGAGAGTCAAAAAATGTCTCGAGAGTATTCTTCAGGTCGAAAATGTGTAATTTAGATCTCGAGCAATATCTTTGACTTAATGGAGCATTTGCTGATTACCTAGTGGTCAAGTGAGGTCGACCCTGGCTTCGGATACCGCCGAGCGCAACATCAGATATGGTATATAGTTTCCAGGGTCAGTGCACCTTGCTCGCCAAAGAGGTTCGATTCCTTGGTCTGGCAATCTCTCTCCCTCGGACACTGTGCTTTCGTCGGCCATTCCGACTCCGGAAGTTGGTCCAATAACAAAGAGAGGGTTGTTCTTGCACACCAATCACCAATCCCATCCGGAGTAGACCGGGTTTTAACGAATCGGGAGCTTTGATCCTTGAGTTTGCGTCGACGTCGTCGTCACAACGCTTCGTGCAACAAGTTCGCAACAACCTCGCGGTTCACTGACACCAGGCCGACGCCGACGCCCGTTCGAGCGACACTCGACGTCGGGACGCCACAGTCGAAGGACGCGCGGCATGAATATGTAAGCAACTCGCGGCGAGACGGGATCATTTGCATTCGTAAGCCTTATCCTCTGAAGGCCTCGTCAAACGGATTCCGGAAGTCCTTCCTTGCTTCAAAAGTCGAGGTTGCCTGTCGTGACTGAGAGTGTCAAAGAGCGACCTTGGACCCAGCTAACTTCAACGATCTTGAAAGTGCGAAATACTTGTTTCTTGATCAACTAAATTGAGAATGACACTAGGAAGTAGCCTTGAGCAAGAATCTCCTGGGTGAAAAAGAGAAATCAGTTATTGGGATTTAGAGTGATTCATTGGAAGTAGCTTTGAGGAAGTCGAACAGGAATAATTCGAATAGTGATTATTAACTGACCTGCAACAGTTGGCTTTGTAGTGTTTCAGGACTTGGATTGATAGTTACCCAATAATTGATAGTGCTACAACTTCGGAATCTACTTTGGATTTTAGATTAGAAGAGTTATGTTATCTATTGATCAGTTCAGATACCAAGCAATCAAATCAAATTACCAGTCAATCAAAAGAAGTGCACCAGTTCATTAAAGACAGTCATCTATCAGATCAGGATCTTTAGTAATGATCACCTGAAAAAAGAATACAAATTACTTATCTGTTCGTTCAAGATCTTACGTGATTAGCCAAGATTCAAAAGAGAACTACTAGGTCAAGAACTTTGGTAATCATCCTAAAATCGAAATTACAGAGAGAAAGCATCTTTTGGGTCAAGATTATTAGCGATGATCACCTAGCTGGCGTAATAAGGTGTAGGTTGAACAATTCAAAGTTGATCAGCTAATGGATAAAGTCACTTATCTGCTTATTAGGACATTTTTTGTAAGAACCAGGACCTGGATTAGTAGTTCCATAGGGTTGTAATCATCAGGTAACCACGGGACAAGTCAGAACTCACAAGTCGTCAGTTAGTGGAAGAACGCTCTTGAATGAGACATTATCAAGTTAAAATCTTAGTGCAGTGGATATCAGAACTTGAAAAATTGAAAGGAGAAGAACCATTTTTAGAATTGCTATTGTTCTTTTGGAACAATAGCAATTTCAGCCCAATACACAAATTATTCAAAAAATAGTGAGTAAAAACTTAGATCCTAACTCCAGATTGAATATTAACTTCCCAAAAACCTCTGACCTTCAGGTATAATCATCCAAAGCTTACATAAGTCAAGTTTGTTATTTTACTGGCAATTTCGGAAGCAATTACTTGCAATCGAAAATCTCTAGAATTTGGTAACGAAAAGTGAAATAAAAACTTTTATTGGATCAGTTAAGTCTTAAAAGAAGACATCCAAGTGAGGATAGCAGGTCTAAGGTTCTTCAAGAAGTAGTGTTAATGTTTCCAGGATTGATAAAAGTAGAGGTCCATAGATTGACACTTATCAATGCCAATTAGATAATATATTCATGTAATACTGTAATAGTTGTACTAAAGGGTTTTAACGGACAATACCAGTTAACGAGCATAAACAGGTTTTAACCAAATCTAAACCAACTTGGTACATCTAAATATTCAGGAATGTTTGCCGAACAACTACAACTACAAGAATAAGAAGATCTAATCTGTGAGAGGATCTTCAGGAAATTCCACGAAAGAAACCAAGAACATCTTTAAAAAATCTTCTACAAATAGTCAAAGATCTTCTACAGTCAAAGAACATCATCAATTCAACCAGATCCAGATTTCATCATCGGATTTAAATAAGGACTTCTATCCGCGAAGAACCCAGCATCTGAAGAAATCATAGATTCTTAGAGGTATGATAGCAGCCCACAACCAGAACTCCTCCCGGGCGGGTTCTCAGCTTGGTCAGTTCGAGGACGCCGGGACGCCAAATAATATCTCGGATAAAAATCAAGGGGTAGGTGTTGGGGAGGTAAAAGAGGAACGCAATCAGGAGGCGCCACGACGCGACGAATCTTCAAAGCAAAATTCGACAACAATGCAGAATACAACACCCTCTGGTGGAGTTAAGGATGATGATGACGATGATGAGGAAGAGGATGAGGATGGGGTGCAAGTAGGGGAGATGGATGAAGAGGAGGACGACGAGGAGGTGGAATCAGCGAGGGAGAGGGAAATGCCAGGTCCGGAGGTGGTAGCACCCTCGACGACGAGCAACGGTCGTAGGGGTGCAGCTGGGGTGGGAATGGGAATGGTAATGCAGGATATGGAGTTGGGGGTGAAAGAGCCATGCTCGAGTGGGGGTGGCGGCATGGGCGGGTACTGGAACAGGCAGAGCAGACCCTCCAGTCCCCGCATGCCGCCTCCGGAGCAGCCGGAGACCAGGCCGAGGAGCCGACACGAGCCGGTGCAACCGGCAAGATACAATAACCTTGGATATTGGAGGGCCCGACGTGTCACTTTCTACAAAAATGGGGATCCCTATTTTCCCGGAGTCGAATTCAGGTTAGTTGTCGAAATCTGGGTGTTTGACATTATTTTTGGAAGGATGATGATGTTTTTTCGGATTCTAATGGGTGGATGGGTCTAACGGTATCAGATGATCTGCTAATCATCTGATAGCATCAGTTATGCACATTGTATTAGCAATTGTTGATCTGATATCATCCTAATCATCAACTATTATTGGCTAATCTGGATGTTGTTAGATACCTTTGTGATATGGTCCAACAACCTGATAATTGTCAATGATTGGTTGATGTTCGTACTCATGATACTGCTTCTATTAATGAGAGAAACATCTTTGATGACAAGATATATTCGTTAACTTTAGGTGTTAGAGATTATTGTTCATTCCAAAAATAATTACCAATTTTTATGATTTCTTTTAGATGCCCCGGAACGTATATTACCTTGTTTTGGTATGTTCCTGCAAACTATCGGAAGATCTTGTTTGTTTATTTGTGTTTAACTTGATGCTTACTTTGGTTATAGAACTATTTAATTTTTCTCAAAGTGATACAATACAAATTCTCGAAAGCTATTTAGATTTTATATGTAAACCTCTCTATCATCTTCCAAGTCGCGTTAAGACGCAGGGTCGTGAACTTAAAATAGACGGGATATGTAAATCACTATGTATTACTATATAATTTTCCTGTAAAATATGCTGCGAGAGTTGTGTCAAGAGGCTTTATATTTTATGTTCCAAACGCAACAATTATCAGGTTTTAGTAACAAATTAGGAATGAAATGTCCATATCCTTTTCTTGAACACTCTTGAAATGTTTAAAGAATTCAATATCGAAAAGTATAAGATACTCGACAATAAAAAACGATATTTTTGAAAAATATACATATTAAGACTGTAAGGTAATTTTAATGTGATAATGAATATTTTACTTTCAGAGAATATGATATTTAAAGTAGAAAACTGTATTTTACATGACTATTCTATAGAGTCTACGTTAATGTATAATTCATGATCAACCTGCCAGGTGAAATTCACTTAAAAGATAGGAACAACCGATTCCAATAAATTTATTTTAATTAACGTAATTTATCGTATCTATTAGCAACATTCTAAAAATTTTATTCCAAAAATTAACAATATGTATGTATTTATTTTAAATATTCTAAGGGAAAATGTTTTTAAAATTGGTTTTGTTAAAATTTGCCTTTAAATTTTCGGATGAGTCAAAATTGTATCGATCGAGTAGACAATTAAACCAAGTCACTCGGGTTAAAGAAGGAACCCTCTGAATTCACGCCTCGTGTTTACTTTAGAGGCACCGTCAGGTTAACATAAGAGATTAATGGTAACTTCACCAGATATCTGAAATCAATGTAAATTTAATGATAGACTACTACAGTTTTAAATTTAATGTCTTCGTAATCACGGATTATGCGACTTTCAAGAAAACGTATTTGAAAATCAGGAGTTTATAAGAAAAATGACCACTGCAATCTTGTATAGTGATAAAAAAGAAACAAAATCGATAGAGTCGTATCGCGATAAACTGGTAATAGCAAACTCCTTGGACTTTCCTACTTTTCTTTCTGTGGACTCTGGGTACACATTAAGTTATTAATTTATTTATAGTCATTAATATTGAGATAGAAAAATAATCTTTATTTCTATAATTACTATTTAGACTAGCAAAATATTAGTAGCGCGGTTTACTTCTTGTTTTTTAGGGCATAACAATTTTTAATGTTACATAGTTCAAAATATAGAATACAAAATTTGAGAATAAGAAGTAATAATAATTGATATCTAATCAAATTATTACTGTTAGATTGATATCTAATTATTATTTTAGATTCAAACCCGGACGAGACATTGGCTCGTTGGAGGCTTTGCTGGACAGGTTGTCCTTGCGCCTGGACCTCCCGAGAGGAGCTCGCCACATCTTCTCGATGGATGGGGACCGGAAACTCAACCTTGACGAACTGGAGGACGGAGCCTCGTATGTCGTATCTAGCTACAAAACTTTCAAGGTAAGTACCTACTTTCATTGAAAATATTTTTCAAAATTGTTTCCCAAGAAGTAAAATTTGGGGTGGATCAAAAATTGAAGATTAGAAGCTACGTCCTTTTGCTAAAAAGGTTCAGAGGATTATAAACATTTTATATTTAAATCCTTTTAATACTTTACATCCCCTAATACTTTAAATCCCTTAAAAAATTATACTCAGTATACAAAATAATTAAGAGAACAATGTGTTCGATATATGGTAATATCAATTCTTTCAAGATAGGATTATGATCTTGCAATATTATACCAGAAAGGGTCAATGAAGAAATTGCCTCTTGCTGATTTCGTTTTTTTTTTATCGCCAGCTTGGAGTTTCTCATCACCTAAAAAACAAGGCAATTCAGGGTAATAACTCAAGAGACCTGCAGTTATGAAGAATGAGTAAATTATAAATTCAAATTTACTATATACGCCATTTGTCTTTGCACGCAATAGATCTTGGTTCATGATTATCAAGGACTGATGATTGCTAATATTACTAACAATTGCTAGTATTACTAACAGATATGATAATAAACAGCATTTAAAATATACTTAATGGTCTTGAAAGTGATATTTTGTAACAAAATGTGATGTACAAATTTGCGACCCACCGAAAGCTCACCCCGAATTTGTTTGAGTCGGAAAGGAAAGTGGAACGAGCTTATCGAGCGAGACTGATAATATTTCGTCTGCGGACATTCCCAACGCGCTGATTGTAGCAGAAGAAACCATAGGCAATATCCTTAGCTTCCATAAAATCCTTCTACGCTCGATACGCGTGCAGGTCGAAGGCCTAAGGTTTAAGAACGCTTAAGAGCACCTAAGACTCACCACCAGCCCTTCCAACATTGGTGGTGTCTAGGTAACGACCAGGTGTTCGGCGCTGGACACGATAGGGGGCGATTTATAGAAAAAAAAAAAAAAATTGCGTATAATACTGTAACTGAATTGGGTTTGCGTGTATCTGGCCCAGATCAAAGTTATAAACAGGCCACACGCAACAAAAATCAGAGTCTCGACGATCTTAGTCGATGAGGGACGTAACCTTGTTGGTTGAAAGAGAGAAGGCCACTTGATCCTAAATGATGGCAATTATTGCAGAGCTTTTTTTAATTTTTTCATATTTTTTACTCGTAGTTAAAGCTAACATCTCGTGTAACTTTATTTACTTTGAAAGTTTCTGAGAGAAGGTTTGAATAACTGAGTAATCAGTAAATATAAATAAAAACTTCTTCTCTGAAGAAAGAAATTCAGGTTTCCTATAATTTTTAGTAATTTAAATTTTATTTGGGTCATTGTCACATAACTTGAGTTTTCGAATTGAAATTAATTGTGGAGACAATATCATAGGAATTCCGCACATTAATATTGTGAAAAATTTGGTATTTCTATATAGAATTGTTTTGGTTATTAGAAGCTTCAGTCACTTTTTACTGATTTCCAGTAAATTTTTCACTGATTAAAATCATGAGGAAAGAATCTCTGAGAATTAGTGGAATTTGACTGGGAATCAGTGAATTTCACTGAATAAAATTAGAGAGTAAACTTTGCGACAATGACTTCTGTAAATAATTTAAAATGATTTGACTTTGAATTTCCTAAATTTTTGGTGGCGTAGACACTCTGAACTACTTACAGAAAAAGACTAATTTTAAATTTAATTATACAGTGATTTTTGATATCTAAATCGTTGGACTTAACCCTTCGGAAATGTAGGCTAATAATAAGTCGTTTTGATGACTTTCAAGATAAAAACAGTTTTCGCAAGCTTAATATTCGGCAAAAGTAGCACATTTCGTTGGTAGGTCTTCGCCCTCAAGAAGGGTCACGAGAAGGTGTCGAGGAAGGCGAAAACAAGGAGGTCAGGGTGAAAATAAATTTAAGATATTATGAGAGTAATGACCGTGGAAAGAATGTATATGCGGATACAATATCCATATCGCGTTCCAGGCTTATCATCAATGACAGAAATGTGAGATTGTAATTGTTAATTATGTATTTTAATTTGAATACATTATTTCAAAAGATAAAATGCAATTATTCACACCAAAGGAAAGTAATATACCTTGAAGGCGTTGGACTCAAGTGTTAAGCTCAAAATTCCATTATCCATTCTACTCAACGAAAATTGTAGATAAATAATTTTTCGCTTTGTAGTACTAATCTTTCTTCAAATATAAGACTGTGTAAAAAGCGAAAAAATATTTAATTTCGATACTTTTTGCATAAAACGAAGAATTCAAAATTTAACTTCAAAATTAAATATTTTTATTTTATTTAAAAAATATTTGAATTAGATATTTTATTGCTCTGTGCACCTAATTCTAGTTAAAAGTTGATTAATTATACAGAGGGAAAAAATTCCAATTTTAATATTTGTTAAATAAAATGAAGAAATCGAGTTTTTAGATTGGAACTTGGCTCCAACACCCTTAAACAAGTCTTACTTTTTATAAAACAAATCATAAAAAAAAATTCTAACACTATTTTCTTTCATTATGACGTAAATTTAAAAATAGGGATTTTATTATCTAAAAAGTACCCACAAAGTAAACCTTATTATTACCTACAATTACCACTTTTATGTTCCCTAACTAGAGGCAGTTTAACTTCTTTATTTAAATAAAATACGGGGGTAATAAATAATTTGACGGTGCACATTTTTATTTTAACATAATTTTCTTCTTTAAGAGGAAAAAAAAGGTGAATTTAAGAGCCGAAAGGAAATGATGCAATGAATACTTTTCGTAAGTAGATAAAATATTGGTTTTTTTTTTTTGACGTTGAAATATTAATTTAAATTGTAAGGTTTCTTCTAAAAGCAGTTAATCAAGGGCTAATCAATGATTGCCGCATCACATTAACGATGCCGTAGTTTTCTAAGAGACACACCCGTTTTCAATATCTAGGTTTTAAGGTGCGACCCTTGGAGTCAATATTTCTCGAAGCTATTATTTTTGCACTTTACTAAGTAACATCGCTGATAAATTGCTTCCAAATGAAAAAAAATCTCTTTTTAAGGGCGTTGGACCCAAGTGTTAAGCTCAAAATTCTATTCTACATTTTACTTAACGAAAATTATAAATAAATATTTTTTCGCTCTGTAGCGCTAATCTGTTTTTAAGAAAAGACTGCGTACAAAACGAAAAAATATTTAATTAAATAAATAAAATTATTTTAAAAATATCCGTGTTCAGAATCAAACTATTAGAAAATACTTTTCTCACTATCTTTTCATGAATCTCGCGAATCAAACGATTCCACTTAGACGTGATGAATAAATCATTTGACTTCACCTGTTCATGCGAGAGTCATTGAATGACCCATAGAGATCACGAAAGCTGATGTTTACACGAAGCACGTGGCCAAGAAGGGGTCGGCACTTCGTAACGAGAGGTGGAAAAATGGTAGGGGTGAAATCGACTCTTATTAACCCCCACCTTTATGAAACAAAGGGAAGGGATTCGACAACTGTGGAGGGGACAGGGAGGGTTTTGTAGGGGTAAAAAAAAGAATTGTAGGGATGACGAGTTTGCGCTCTAGCAGAATCAACCCCTCTATAAATTTCCCCTCTTTTCAAAACCCACCCTTCTCTTTTTCTTCCATCCCTTCGTGCTGTGATTGAAAGTAGATCGCCACCCCCACTTGTGCTTCCGGTTCTATACGACTGGTTTAAATTACCAACACGGCCTACTGATGTCGCTGATTTCATTTGTTTAATCACTCGATTCAGGGTTTTATCAATGTCTGATTTTTTTATCCGAATTCATTTTTCCAATTTTCCTGAATTTTCTTTGCCTTTAAGATAAATTTCCCTGACAGAAATATATTAAAAATGCGAATAAGTCTTTGCTAATGAGCTAAAATTTCCTATTGATTAAATTAAATTAAAGATTAAAGTCATAAAAATGTCTTGGAACCCCTTTAAATTATACGATTAACTTTAAAATTCTTTAAAACCACTTAAGATTGGTAAAAATAGCAAATTTTTTTTCAAAATATCCAATTTTTAAAGAAGATATTGCAAAAATCGTCAAATTCTAATGTTTTATAAAAATATCAAGAACTTTCGAAATAATGAAAATTTTAAAAATTTCTTTGGCTCATTTTAAATGTCAATTTTTATTGAATCTGATAGAATTATTGAAATAATTGTACAATTATTTCTTTGCATTGTACACGGGTTTAAATTTGTATTTAAAATACGTTAAAAAACAGGTGTATTCAAAAGTTTGGCCTGTATTACAGGTTTAAGAAATTATTACTATGCGATTCTAAAAAATATAAATAAAACCTTTCTCCGTGCCTTTATGATTTATGTATATATTCTCCGGCATAATTGGAGGACGAGAAACTGAAAAGTGGACTCACCATCGCTGCTTCAATAATTGAGATTATTTAGGTTCATCTAGTTTAATCCTTGCTGCTTCAGTAGTCGAAAATACTCAATACATCCAGCTTAATCACCACAGCTTCAATATTCAAAAATATTTATGTTTATTCAGTTTCGAAAAAATTTCCATAGAAAGATAGATCCAATTCCCAAAAGATGTATATATTATCTCCACACCATCATGGCTTTTCTGGTGCAATCGTAACGATGAAAGCTGAAAATAATATAAAATTAATGGATAAAGTTATAGATAAATATTTTTTCGCTCTGTAGCGCTAATCTTTTTTCAAATATAAGACTACGTACAGAACGAAAAAATAGTTAGTTTCGATACTTTTTGCATAAAACGAAGAATTCAAAATCTGACTTCAAAATTCAATATTTTCATTTTACTTAAAAAATATTTGTACTAGATATTTTCTCCATCTGTGTCCATAATTCTAGTTAAAAATTGATTAATTCTACAAAGGGAAAAAATTCCAATTTTAATATTTGTTCAGTAAAATGAAGAAATCGAGTTTTTCGATTGGAATTTGGAATCCAACACCCTTAAGTATTTTCCTGAATTTTATTTCCCACATTATATTTCATAAATTAAAATAGTAGATGTGAAGGAGGTAAATTGTCACTGGTGATCCTACTTTATTCTTATTTATACATCATAAGAATATATCCAAAGGAATATTGAATACCCTTCAAAATTTGAAAAATGATCTCTTTTTCTTGCTTGCAAATTTACATGAAGATATGCAGGGTGTGTGCCCCCTAAAGTACAAGGGATGTAGATTGTAGACCCTTTTCCTTTCCCTCGGACGAACAAAATGCATGTCTGGCCTTGGCCAACCTTAGTGTATATTGACTCTCCTTAATTCCTTAATCCCCCATCCAGATATTCCATACTGTCCACTATGAAAGTCTACGGTACTCTCGGTAGGTTCACATTGTACAATGTATATTGTACATTGTACAATGGCGTGTATGAATCACGTGCGGTGTAAGGGGTCAGGCATGACTTCCGTTTAAGAGGTTGCCAAGAGGGCGAGGGAAAGGCCGTATCTCATTGACCGCCGGTCAGCGGTGCGAGGATCGATAAGTCCGACTTTGCACCGAACAGTACAACTCCCTTAGTGTGCATCTTGCTTTCGATTTTCCCTCATTTATTCGACCAGATGCAATTACCATTCCTCGTTTCTCTTCTCGACGAGAGAGGCTTCCAGTGTCAAGTTTTGGGCTCAAAAATCTTTTTTTTCGCAGTTATATAGATTTTAAAGGCGTTGGGCCCAAGTGTTAAGCTCAAAATTCCATTCTCCATTTTATTCAAGGAAAATTATAGATAAATATTTTTTGCATAAAACGAAGAATTCAAAATCTGACTTCAAAATTCAATACTTTCATTTTATTAATATGTGTTAAGTATAATAAAATGAAGAAATGGAGTTTTTAGATTGGAACTTGGCTCTAACACCCTTAAGTTTTTCTACAAGTAATAACGATGATAATAATTTATTACATATTCGACAAAAATCTATTTATTGTAAACTATATAAATATTTTTCCATGTATTGAGATCGACACTTATCAACAGTTTATTACTAAATTGGCTTGTTGTTAACTTATAGGTATATGACAAAATATTTCTTTTAAAATGCATGAACATGAACAATTTAAATTAATTACGTATGAAAACTAATCTGACCTAAAGTCTTAACTCAGACGCAATATTCTAATTAGTTTTCTTTACTTCAAACTAGGATAAACTTATTAGAAAATTTATTCGTTGGTTACGGCATGTAATATATCGCTAAGTAAATATGCACGAGAAGATTTACACAATCTTTTATATCCTTCAGTCTGGAAAATCAGATGAATGCAACCTTTCATAAAGTCGATTACTCTTCTTTTTAGGGCAGTTGCATTGTGTTTATCAGCCAATAAAAGTATATGTACTGCATTGGCAATACTCAAAGATCTAGTCAACTCATCGATGCAGATTAGTTTAAGTTTCGACAAATCATATTCACACGCTGCACTGAAGAGACTCTCGGCATGTTCATTTAAATTGTTGACCTTATTTGTATAAATATAACGTAGCATTTCTTGGAAGACGTTTTTATTTATATCTATAATATTCAACTGTTTTGCTTTTATTCCATTCTTGAACATAGCAAGAAAAACAGGTGATTTAGCAGCGAGAATCTCTTTATGAACATAAAATTCATTCCTTTCGACGATTATTGAAAGATCTGAAAGTATTTTGTTGCAAAAGAGCAAAGAACAATCTGTGACTTGCGATGGAAGAAGTAGAGCAGGTTTATGTTTGAGAACAAAGGGATAATCCGCACGAACAAACTTAGTGTAAAGAACGATAGCGCCATCGATTTTATTAGCATAATCTGTTTTTGATTCATCTACTACAAACGCATCATTGCATTTAAATGAAAAAGTACTGCCCTTTTTCAAATTCTGCACAAACAAAGTTTTAACGAGGCAAAGTTTGTTTAACTTGTCAAGATAATACAATGAAATTTCATATTTGTATTGTGATGGGACTGGTGTAAGAAAAGTTATTTCAAACCAATATCCGCCGTTTCCTTCTTTAAAAATTACTTGAGGCCGACACTTTACATTTAAATCGTCTAAAAGAGAAAACTCTCTCATTATTCTCGGAAGTGTCTCCTTTTGCGTTATTATTTTCGTCATTAAATGAATTCTGACGGTTTGTTTTAAAAATAAATGTCGATCTTCTAATTGGTCCTGATTAATTGTTAGCTCGTAATTCGGCATGACGATTGTTGAATGTTATTTCTCTCTTTAATGTCAACTCTTCAAATACTCAGGACAAAAGTCTGAGAACAGAAAAGAAAAAAATATTTAATTTTTCAATTGGTTTTCCGAATCCTGATGAATAAGCGATCCTCTATTGAAAAACTTGTATTTTACTGGCATATTATTGCTGATCAATTTCAGTAAATTGAACAGTATATGTCACTGAAAGTGAGTGGAAATTTTCGTTATAGTGATTTATACCATACACACATTACAGCATTTCGGTTTCTACGCTATTTACGTCACAAGAACAACCAAAAAATGACGCCAAAAACTATACCAATTTTTAAAGTTTTTGGTTAATTTTGTCATCGATTTTGACATCCTTTTTTACGTGTTTTTTGACACAAAAATGATATCAAGTTTTTCAGTAGCGTCGACTATACTAATTATAGTATTTTCATATTTGAGGGGCTGAGATCAAAAGCGGACTAAAAAAAATGGTGGGAGAAAAACTTGGTTAAGAAAGCTACGGGCGAAAGAGTTCGATGAACTTAATATAAATTCCTAGAAAACTATGGAATTTAATATTCTCTTCAAGTTATCAAACAATATACTTTTTTCGATCAAAATTATCAAAATACATTATGCGAATATTTATCAATAACCTTTAATCACATTCAAATTCAAGGCAGTTAAATTTATAATCAACGTTTTCAATATGAGCAGTATGAATCTTTTTTTATAGTACTGCTAATAGACAGTACATAACTCTCTTTTTTTTTGTAATTTGTAACACGTAAATAAACAATAATGCCAAAGATACCGCATTAATAATTAATATTACATACCTTACATATATACTGAATGATATGTACTGAATCCTGAATGGCCCGAACCCGAATGGTACTGAATACTGATTACTTAATTCAACTGAATTATTAAAAAATGATGGCGGCCACTTTTGCTAAAACGTAAACAAAGAAGGCTCTCTGCGCGCGCAGTGCGCGTTAGCTTCCCATTGGACGTTGGAAAAATGCTGCTATTGGTCAAACTTTGGCGGGCGATTCAAAATCGAATTAATTTAATTCGATGGAAATCAGATGTACCAACATAAAAAACTTTAAAAATTGACCCAGACAAGGTTGATAGTTTTCTGGATTTTGTGGCAATTTTAAAATCACCAATCATTTCATATTTTATAATTTTTTACAATAATTTAAAAGCGAACATTTCTTTGCTACAAAAACAAAATCCCGAATGTGAAAAAATACGTAAAAAATAATTCCCGAAAATTCAAATTCCAAAAATTTCAAGTTCTCGAATATTGCTCCTTTTTTACTATTTAGAAATATTTTTCAATATGATTATGGGTCCCCCTATTATATTATATTTTTATTTTAAAATAAATTTAAATATTAAAACCATGATATATTTAATGAATTATCTTAATTTTATTGAAATTGGCTAAACATGTTGCATGTTTATAAAAAACGAACTACTTATTTGAATTTTTATATTTTTTACTACCGACAAGAAGCAAAGTTCCGGCATTGATGTCTCCATTTATTGATTTCCTGCCTACATTCTATTTGCACATCTCAACCACGAAAATCTTGCATATATTAATTTACACATTGAGGCAGTAGAAAAAATTGTAAAATGGCTTGAAAACAGGGAAAAAATAATAATAGGATCGGAAAAATCGTTATCAAAGACCGGAAGTGCATGCTCACTCGCAATCGAGTTTAATTGACATGATTACTTCAATTTTCCTGGTGATATTCTCGATATTATAGCTAATTATATAGTTCGCAATAGTTCGCGAACTTTTAGACTTATAGCTGACTCTTTCCTCATCAATTTTTTAAAATTTAATTAATTTTATTACTATTAATTATTATAGATCAAGACGCCTTCTGTTAATGAAAACAGCCCAAGATATTATTTCGATAAGGAAAAAAGTGATTTGTCAAGCTAGTCGAATTAATAAACGAGACGGTTTCTAGATCAAGGGGCAGATATTTTCGTAATAAGCTCGTTTCATAATTAAGTGACACATTTTGAATTTACTTTCCGGCATTTATCAGTGTTGATTGAGAAAGAGGCTTTTGTATTTTATAAAATCTTATTTAAACACATATTTTTGTAATATGAGAGAGTGAAAGAAAAAGAATTTTTTCCTTTTAGAAATGAATAATTAACTACGCTCTGGTGCATTATTTTAATCGCGAGTAACAAATATTAAAGTAAATTGGAGCCCTAAAGGGAGTTTTCGCGAATAAATAATAATTTGCATTTCGCATGATATTAGATGTTTCATATTTACATAAGCGGGACCCCCTTTTGTATAAATATTAAGTGAAAAGAAAAACAAGACTGATTTCCTGAATGCAAAGTTATTTACTTCAAATGTCTGATAAGTGTGCTATTTCCTTTAACATATATGAAATATTTATGTAAATTTATAATTGTAACGATCGAAATTTTCAATCTTAATGAGAAAAATTATGATAAAGTTTTAATTTGCGATTCTAATCCCTTTAAGATTTCTTTACATTATATGGAATAGCATTTTTTATATCAATTAACATAAATCAAAGAGATATCTTAAGAGAACATCAGAAATCTTAGAGCTGAAAGAAAAATAAGAATATATGTATTTCGGAAAGAAAGTTTTATTGGAGTTGATATAAAGCATTATTAAAGTCATCTCGATTTAATGTCCCCATTTTCTGGCTACTTGTACCGCATAAGTAGGGCAACCACCTCGTTAACCCTTAGTACTTAGTATTAGTAACATGGTAATATGTCTTGCGACTTACTTTCTTACTTGTCACGCACCAGCGTATAGTAATTACTAAGTTCATATAACGATGCTGAGATACGTTCTATATAAGCCATATACATAACATATGTGGTAAAAATACACGTGCACGTGCGTGCTAAAGAAAGTGATTTAAAAATGCTTTACCTCATACTATCTTTTTCCTTTCTACACATTTACATTGAACGACTCAGATTTTTTCATAAAAACACGATCATGTTCCTCTACCTTCATTATGGTAATTAATTGGAGTTGGAAATGCAAGTGCACTCAACTCTGAAAATGATAAGTCAAATGAAGAAAAATTTCCTATACCTTTGAATCCTTTTCAATCCGAAATCAGGGTGGCAACAAGATTCAATTTTTTCATATCCCTGACTTTTACCTGACTTTCAGACAAATTTTCCTGACAGAAAAGTATTAAAAATGCGAACAAAGTTTCAGTAAAAATACTACATATTGAAATTTTTCGAAAATTTCGTTTATCAAGAAATCTCTGAAATTGACGACAACTTTGGAAATCTTTTAAAATTCATTGAAATTTCTTGAAATTCTTATAGAAACATCTTAAAATTCGACGAAATCCCTTCAAATTCGTTAATATTTCATGAAATCCCTTAAATTTTCACTAATTGTTTTAAAATTCCTCAAAATCATTTCAAATCCTTTAAATTCCTCAAAAAACTTTCAAATCTTTTAAAGACCTCATGAAATATTTCAAAATTCCACGTGGAACTTTAAAATCTCTTAAAATGCGTCAAAATCTCTTAAAATTATTGAAAACATATTGAAATCCATTAAAATTTGCCGAAATCTTTTGAAATTCCCAGAAACATCTTTAAATTCCTTAAAATCATTTTCAAAATGTCAAAATTTCTTTAAATTTTTACAAGCTTCTTCAAATTCTTTACAATTCTACGAAAAATTCTAAAATCTCTTAAAATACGTAAAAATCTCTGAAATTAACGACAATCTTGGAAATCTTTTAAAATTCATTGAAATTTCTTGAAATTCTTATAGAAACATCTTAAAATTCGACGAAATCTCTTCAAATTTGTTAATATTTCATGAAATCTCTTAAATTTTCACTAATTGTTTTAAAATTCCTCAAAATCATTTCAAATCCTTTAAATTCCTCAAAAAACTTTCAAATCTTTTAAAGACCTCTTGAAATATTTAAAAATTCCACGAGGAACTTTAAAATCTCTTAAAATGCGTCAAAATCTCTTAAAATTATTGAAAACATATTGAAATCCATTAAAATTTGCCGAAATCTTTTGAAATTCCCAGAAATATCTTTAAATTCCTTAAAATCATTTTCAAAATGTCAAAATTTCTTTAAATTTTTACAAGCTTCTTCAAATTCTTTACAATTCCACGAAAAACTTTAAAATCTCTTAAGATACGTAAAATACTTGCAAATATTGAAGAATAAATAATAGGGGTATATATCTCCTTAAATAAATTTTCCATTAAGTCGATGGACCTCGCGTTAATGCCATTACCGCTTGAAGAGCGAGTAAAATTCAAGAATATTTATCGTTCAACGTCTGTGAAGCGTGTATAAATGACGACTCTTAACTTAACAACCCTTCACTGTTGTGGCTTCACTCTCATCCCCTACCTATAAACCCGTGCGGCCACGACGCTGCAACCGGACTTACAAGCGTGTAGAACGTGTTGCCTATGCACCTCGCTATGCAGATCGATGATCATTTGCATTCGCATACAAAGTCAACGGACCAATGCATACAGCTTTGTATTCGGAAGGCTAAAATCAACTGAAATCCAATATTGTTTACAAATAACTAAATATGTTTACAACCGTTACAATCAATAACGAAGCTTACTATTCACACAACTAATACCTAATAATTTCATAGCACCTTTTTGTTTACAATTTCAAAATTGTTTTTCCAATTTCGCGATTAGAAGAATTATAAGGATCTCCAATCTCTAATTCCAAATTGACAAATATTATACATATATATTTTCCCCCTCTAGAGCGCAAAAGATATCCATTCCTAATCTTCGATGAAGAAAATGGAGAAATTGAATATTGAAATTATTCAGAACTTCAAGGGTTTTGACAGTGTTTCATCATTTAGTGATGAAAAATTATTTTACTGATTACTTATATTGTATATATTATGTGTCCACTACTCTTAAACTCTGAAAGAGTAAAATTTCTGTAAATTCTAGAAATTGAGTGAGATTACGAGAAGAAGGGATGCTATGAAGAAGAGATTATTGTACCCTGGTAGAGATGCGTCAAAGGCCAAGGGTTGAGCACCCATAGTAACCCCCAGCAGGTAGTAACCCTTTACACGCGACGCATAGTTAGTTAGTTCGTAAAACGCGTGACGAGCAATAACCTTGGCCTTGGCACGTGCAGAATGATGCATAGCTATGCGATACGTAGAAATTTTCACCATGAAAAAAGCTCTCTTACTCACACATATTTCACTTTGTCAAATTACTTCTTTGTAAGGTGTTAAACATTAATTTACGTGCACGCACATTTTTTTAGTTACTTTTTACTTATTTATACTCTCATTCAATTGTCCCATGAGAAAATCAGTAGAAAAGGGCTAATTTAGTCAGCCGCAAGGGAAAATAGAGGGAAAATATTCATGTACATGTACCAAAATTCGCTCTATTTCTTTTATTATTTCTCTATTTTTAATTTATAAGCAATGCATAAAATATGTCAGAATTCTGTGATCGCCATCTTCTGTCGGGTTGAACGTAACGTGAAGCGGCAATAAACTGGCCACTAACCTTGAACAGATTCCACGACGTTGATTAAAAGCTGCACGTAAAATTTTGCTACTAGGCTGAAATTTATGTGATATTTATTATCAACTAGGCAATTTTGATGTCTATTCGGCCTCCAACCTCATTTTAGTCACTCTTTAGGTGAGAAATTTAACGTAATAACTGACACGCGTCGTGCCATAATGAGATATAAAACAAGATTGATCTACGTTTTCGAATTTGCAAGTACTGAATGGCCTCCTCATTAAAATTCTGATTCAGACAGCTCTCCGGAATAAATTTATTTCATTATGCATTCCATCTACCAACACTATCATTATTATGCATATAATTGTAGTAAATAAGAGAACCTTTCCGAATTGCAGAAACTTTAGGTTTGATTTATTATTTACAATGTTTCAGTTTGCGAAATTTCAATGAAATAATATAATTTCAATATTATTAAATGATTAAATCGTTTTGAGTTGAATTGTAAATGAAAGTCAAAGTAACTTTTATGAATTCAGTTGACCCATCTCTCATTGTGTTTTCGAGTGAATAATAACGCATAATTTAAGTAAAAAAAAAAACCACTAAACTAAAACTAAAAGACCTTTGCCATATTTTCCTAAAGGTGTGCATTTAAAGTCCACCTTTCCATATAAGTTTAATGCGAATCTGGCACGCTAATCGGTTTTTATCCACACTCTTATAGCAGTTTCGTAAATTACTATTGAAATTACTTAACGAATGCCTTCACGCATCTAAAATTTCCTGTGTCGATAACCTAATTCATTTGCATTGAGTGGACAGCGAATTGTCGGTTCGGGGCATGATTATTATTATTTCCAGTGACCCAAATTGTGCTCTTTAATGCACTGTGCCAAGTGGCATGCTTTTTTGTGGGACTATTAAAGACGTATCAAGCTGCAATTCCTCACGCGTGCCTCACCGAGTGCTATATTATCGTAGGTGCTTATTGTTATCGTTTCTCGTGATAAAAGTCAGAAAAAGGAGGTTGCCTCGGGGAAGTACAGGAAAAGCCTTCTCTCGCAGGACATGCCATGCGAATCACGCGTTTCCGATTGCTGTGGCATGCTCTGAAAAAATAACGAAGAAAAAAACGTGAAGGCATAAACAATTTTCATTAACATTTGAAATTTAAATTTATTGTGAAAATTAGGACTCCTTCTCTCTCGAAAAAAAACTGTTCCATATTTCCATATTTATTTTTCAAAATTTAGAAGGATTTCAAGTAATTTAAGGAATTTCAAGGAATTTTTAAGAGTTCCGAAAAGTTTTAGGATTTGCAAGAGATTTCACAAGTTTTCAAGACATTTTTATTGAAATACTAATGACCTCCATACGTGGGTTTAAGGACGATGAGGCTGGAAATTGGAAGGGTTGAAAGTGAATAAGCTGTGGAGTGTTTAACCTTGACCCTGAGTTTAATTCATGCTGGTACTATCGTACTCTTACGTCTGTACGATACGATACAGTTTAACTGTTTAACCTTCTTTATCCTATACAAAGGCTTTTGGCTTTATGCGAGTCCTTATCGAAAGTCCTCCCCTCTCCTAGCTCGAATTGTGAATGGAGTATTCAATAGGGAACACAAACAAGCATCTAAACTCAAATATATATCAAATATATATTATTAAATACTCTCTCCAATTTTCTACTTAATATTTTAAGTAAAAAAATCTTCACGGTTGAAAAATGCTAGAGAATTTTAATGAGAGGTTTAATTTTTTATTGATGAAATATTATATTTATCGCATCCCATCTACGTCACGTGAAGTAAATCCCAGATAATCCGCGACTGGATGTATGCTAAGTATTTACACGTAAACATAATGTATTCCATATTTTTCCTGATTATAAATCTAGATGATTAACGTCTGACAGAAACAAACTTTTAATAAACACGTGATTTTTTTCAAGTATTTTAAAAACATTTTTCTTGGGGAATGTTGGTAGAAAAAGTGAAAATTTTAAAAGAGACTTGCTCCTTTTTAAGACAGTTGTAATTTTTGTTTATCTGAATTTATATTTAATTAGTGTTTCAATAACAAATTGAGGAAATATTAACTATCAATTATAAGACTATACAAAGTAATTTATTACTCTGCTGATCGAATTTTAAATTATTTGAGCCATTACTGAACTAAATTGTAATTAAGCAATTGAGTATGAGAAATATTCGAGAAATGGGGAATAAGTAAGAGATGAAAAGGGTAATAAGGGAGGTATAAAAGAAAGGTGGGTTGGAATCTATTTAGACCATAAAATTCCTAGCATTCAGTAGATAGCCTTCGGATTCCATGCGTGTTGTGAAAACATAAGTCGATATTGACCATATAGGTCCATTAGGCCGCACAAATTCTTAGTTTATTCGAGCAACCCTGATTTCAGAGTGGAAAGGGTGCCATTAGGCTAATTGAGCGAAACCTGGGCGAAGCCAATATGAGCCATCAAATTTTTTAAGTAGGCCTCAACCCCTTTTTATCACATTTTAAGCTCTAAAACTCATTTCCAGTTTGAGAACACCGGTATTTAACGGATTTCCATTACCGGGTGTCCATCAACAAATGAAGGATTTAAAAAAAATTATTCTTCTTTGTCCTTAAACCTTGGAATTCAATTTCAATTATTGGCAAAAAAGCTAGTTAGATGTTATTAGAAAGTAAAGGTTTAATGGTCAAGTAGATAAATGTATAGATCACATTTTCTTATAAATATTCCTGGCCTCTTAAATATTTAGAGTTCCCGACTTTCCTATTAATCAATCTTTTGTCCACTCTAGAGTCAAGTATCATGTATAGTTGTGGCCTTTTTAAAATGGCTCGTTCGATTAAATTGAACTCTTTTAAACCGACACCTCTGCATACGAAGTATCTCAAAACATAGTCACATTGAAGATCGAATATGAAAATTTAGTGAGTCAATAAAAAGTAGACTTTAAGAGCTGAAGAGCCATCAGATATGAAATTTTTTAACCAATCCGTGACCAATTAATATATGCTAAACGAACATAATTGAAGGAAAAAGTCGAATAAGAATTCAGATTAATTTTTTACGACCTTGAAGAAATGGCAACAACTTATGAAAGAAGATGTCTGAAAAAGTCTCGGATGGTTTTTAATATATTTCTTTTAGTTAGTAAAAAAAAGTCCCTGCGACAATTTCTCCTTAGCAAACTTGTTAAAATCTTTTAAAAGTCAAAAATATCTCTTCAGTACTTTTAAAATTAGATGACAAACTTAAAAATCCTTTAAAATCATTTAAGAAATCTTCAAAATCTTTGAAAATTCTTGTATTTGTCTTAATTACTAATGAAAAGTCCCACTGCCAAAAAAAATTGTAATACAAAGATACGCGACAAGTGATCCTACTTTATTATTATTCATATATCAATTTATATTTTCCCTGACTTCCCTGAAATGTGGCTACAATGTTCAAATTGATTAAGTTTCCCAATTGTCTTTGAAATTTTTCATCATTAGTTTTTCTTTTCATCAATTCGAATGAAGGGATCGAGCTCAGATTGAGGAAAGGTGCATTGTCTTGATTAGTATGCAGTATCGGCCAGTTTTCCCCAACACTAGCCCTGGAGCTGCGGCTGGCCTTGAGACCACTGCAAGGGGGTTGGTGGGGATTTACTAGGTCTTAGCACAGGTCCTAAGGATCCGAAGGAGTTGGTTACGCTCCCCAGTAGTCGATTGAGAGCCATCGCGTGCACAATACTTGGTGCTTGGCTCCCACCAACAGCATCCAACAATTTTTTCCCTTTCTGGGATAATTCATCGCCCGATTTTGACCATTTTTTTACATTTCGCATTCGACTTTCCCTCGAAGATAATCGCGGGGAAGTTATCTCGGCTAAATTATGTGATCGAGTATTTCAATGCGTACGCGAGTGCGCGGTTATAGACTAAAATAAATTGTCTGTTGGTGAGTCTCCGGAATTAAGATTTTTCCCTTTCTTCATTTTCAAACATTTAATTTATAATACTTTCTGTTTCTTTAATTTGAAAAGAATTTCTCGACTGAGTTTTATAAAATATTGACTAACAATTAATAAATACAAAAAATGATTCAATAATTATTATTAAAAGACACTCTGACAACTAATGGATTAATTATAATAAAGAGTATTTCAATTTATTAAGGTATTGTATGTATAAAAGTCTCTTTAATTAATTTTCTTTTGATAGCTAGTTGAAATACATTCTGAAAAGTATTGGATATTTTTTATCTTTTTGATCTTATCTACTTTTCCTGGAATTTTTTGAATATTGTAGAATTTGCAAAACTATAAAATAGTTTTTAATCATGGAAATTAAAATTGCATGAGGCGAAACAAAAGTCGGAAGAGAAATTGATGGCAAAAATAAGAGAGTTGTAAATTTATGGACTCCGAAGCTTTGAACGCAAAATGGGTTAACTGCATGTGATGACGTCATTCGAGTTTTGCGCCCATTATTTGCAAAGAGTCAAAGCTGACAACCTCCTAAATCATTAATAATGTCGTTGACATTGTGGCAAAAATTTTATTTCAATTTTTTGTCTCAGAGTGCCTTTTGTTGAAGGTGAAGTAAAACGAGTGAAGAAACCAATTAGAAAATGATGAATTACCCTTAAGAAAACTAAATGACTAGTTCTGTTAATATAAAATTTGATTGAACAAAATATGAACTTATTATTATTATTATTATTATTATTATTATTATCTTATTTTCCTCCCCTAAGTTTTTGCATAAAAATTGACACACTTAGTAAATTGTCCTAGCACGTAATAAGTATAGACTGGAACATTTTTGCGATGCACGATTACATGTTAAAAACACGAAATCTTGGCAAAATGTGTTTCCGATCGCGTGGTATGATAATTCTTAAAAATGCTAGTGCTCTGCATTGCAAATGTTTCTCGAAATTTAAATGTCATGTTCACTGAAATTTTTAAAAATACTCAAGAAATTTCTAATAACAAAAATTGCTAAACAAATGAAGAAAAAGAAAATTGCCTAATTTTTAAGATAGAATATATTCTGTTAATATTTTATATCTTTTTTCTATATCTGCTGTAATAATCGCTGATTGCAAAGAAATAGAACCGGAAGTATGAAAAAATTTCCTTGAACTTAGGGATTTCCGGTAGAGTTTTGGTCTCGTTGACCCGTTCACCATTGAGTCGCCGAGTTCCTCGTACCGTTCGGACTCAGGGCCGAGCCTCGTCGATCGTATCGCCGATCGCGTCGCCGAGGACTTCAGCGATTCTGAGGACGATTTTATTCCAAATATTTGCGACAGCTTCGTTGTGTTGATGAGCGACTCATTTGAAGTTATATCCTTGCCGGCCGAAATGATGCAGGTATTCCTTCAATTAATTAAAAAAAAAATTGTCATTTTTCAATCCAATTTCTGTTAATTGCTTCATTAACTATTTATTATTAATTATATATTATGATGATGATGATTGACTATTTAGGATGCCTTTAACTATGCAAAATTGAAAAAAAGCGGGAATTGCGCTTTATTTTTGATACGGGAAGTGCTTTCCATTTAATTTCAATAAATGAGAATAAATAAAATTGTATACAGCAATACTTAATTATTGTATATAGTCCTTATTTACTCTCGCAAGAGGCAGATTTATTTATTAGAAAGCACGTGATAACAATGAAAACTCAAAATTTTGAAAAAATTCAAGATGGACGCCCATGTTTATTTTTTAGATCAAAAATTAAAGAGGGGAAAATGTAAAATGTGCCTGACGTTTGACTAGTAAAAACCGCCACCACTGAAAATTATTGAGTCTGACCGAACGGGCTGTTTCTACTGGAGGGATATCAGTCTGACCAAAACTTCCGTTACTACTGTGGCGTGACTTAAATCGCAGTACAGGGTGTTTGGATGGAAATAAACATGATTAATGCATCTTTTCCTCGTGTCAGTTCACCAACCACGTGTTTTGCACACTAGATTCAATTTTCAATAGAAAAATTACTTCAAAGTAGGAACCTCTCATACTCAATTTAGCAGAAAGTGGATTGAATGACACCTTTTTTTTATCGACATTTTCTCTACCTTGTTTTTAGCTTAATTATTAATTATTAATCATTATTATAATCATTATTACAAAATACATTATTATTTTTAAGACGCTTAGATATTTCAATATGAAAAGACAAATTGATTGAGCTTTTGTACCCAGATGTTTTTTAGTCCAGATGTCGATTGAAGATATAACTGACGATCCACCCCAATTTTTTTTTGCGGAAAATTGAAGTAAATATTAATTAGTTTAAGATTGACTCTAATGAAGACATGTGGTTTAATTTACAGCCGGCAAGCTACGGGAAAAAGAGCAATACGTGGTATGCAACCCCCGGTGGTGGTGCAAGCAGAGGCGGAGGTGCCGCTGCCGGATTGGGTGGGGGTGCGGGAGTTGGAGTGTGGCAAAGTAGGAGTACCCCGGCGGTGGCAAGTCTTAGCAGGAAAGCGTCTATCACCGACGAAGCACCCCCTCCCGGGGGTGGAAAACCCTCTTCCGGTCGCGTCATTCGCATTGTCAACAACCTCGATCACACGGTTCAAGTAAGACTTACTTTCTCATTGTCAGTTACGTATTCGATTTTCAGTGATAAGTACACCTCCTTAATTTTATTCTTATTTTATTCTTTCTTGTAACTCTGATAAAATGTTTTAATAACCCTTTGATTTTCTGACGAACTAATTTAAATGGGTTATTTTAATGGGTTATTATTACAGTGTCGAGTGCTCTTGAATCTTCGAACGTCCCAACCATTCGAGGAAGTGCTTGAGGATCTGGGCCAAGTGCTCAAAATGAACGGGGCCAAGAGAATGTTTACTGTCTCAGGACAAGAGGTTCGTTCCAAATCCACTTAATTAAATACCCAATTCATCCCCTCAATCCCAGATACACATTATTGGCAATTAAATAGAGAAAGCTTACACAAATTTTGAACATGATCGGCTGACTACTTTTCAAGTTATTTTTCTCGCAAATAGAAAAAATGTCGTTTCGAGAAAAACGCGTTTAAAGTTTCGAGAAGAAAAAGCTCAAAGTAATAAGTAATTCAATAATAAAAAAGATTGTCGATTAAATGAATTCCTCAGTGAATAAAATACTCGATTTGAGGGGTCTTAGAATTTGTTCGAGCGGGTACGACCTTATTCTGTCGTTTCGAATGAAGTCGACCCCGATCGTCACGCTTCGTTTCGTTCCTAAGAACGCGATTTCTGCCATCCCTTCCCTCACTCTTTAGTTGCCCATGCATATTTATGGACAAGTATTATTCAAACAGATTTTATAAGGACGATGCCGCGCGCGCGTCTTTCATTTGCATAAATAACTGATAAAACGTATGGTATTTGAAATCTCGAGTCTCAAAAATATTGATCGATCATTTCACATCACTAGGAGAACACACGTGACTTTCCCCTTTCATTATGTACATATTTACACGTCTCCATCTGGTGTGTCTAGATTATAATCCGTTCATGTTGTCAGTTTAATTATCCAGGACAAGAAACTACTTATAAACTGCTTCTCGCTCTGTACGCATAATTCTAATTAAAAATGGATTAATTCTACAGAGGGAAAAAATTCCAAATTTAATATTTATTGAGTAAAATGAAGAAATCGAATTTTTAGATTAGAACTTGGCTCCAACACCCTTCAAAAGTAGATTGTACTTTCTTCTCAAGCCTGTGATTAAAAGAGAGATTAATGCAAAGTAAATATGTTGATCCTAATCAGAGTTCCTGTAATTAAATTCCTGTTTGTCTCTTCTACTTAGCAATTATGATTCAAATCACAGAACATTCTATAACCGAGGCCACTGTCCACTTCCAACTATGATGGATTCGACTCTGGCTGCGATCTGATTTCCTTTCTCCGCGTCATGTTTGTTTTATCAACATATACACGTCGCGATTTCTTCTACCCGCATGGAAATTTCATCCTCGGCCTCGTTTTGAGAAGGTCCCTTTTCTCCTTTTGCTATTAAATCAAGACGATTATACAAATATGCAACCCACAGGTATGCGCAACTAGGACACCCTCAAGAAAAAGGTCAGAGATCCATCTTTCAGGTCACGACCGCATATGAATTTCAAATCAAGCAATTTTCCCGAGTCTTTGAAAATCACACGCCCACGTCGCGCCCTACAACCTATTCTATGATATAATCGTATTATATTTCTAAGGGCCACTTTTCGATCGTCGTTAATTGCTATTTTGTCCTTGATACAGGTGCGCAGTTTCTCGCAATTAAGGAACGAATTTGCCGACGTAGACACATTTTATTTGGGGACTGGAATGGGGACTGGAATGGGTACGGCCCTGGGTTCCCCGGCGAGGAGGTCCAGGTCGCGTGGACCACCTACTGTTGTTGAGGATATTGGGCGACAAAGGAGGGCTCGAAGCAAGAGCAGACCTCGTGCTTTGTACGCACCTGAATCTGAAGTAGTACGAGTCAATGGTAAGAACTTTAAGAATATTACACACAGATATGTGTGTATATGACCACATGATCTAAGTTTTCAATTTTCCTATAACATTTCCCTGACAGAAATATATTCTATCCTATCTTAAAAAAGAGATGTTACCAATATATCGAACACATTATTGTCGAAAACCTGATTGGTTTAAAAACAGCGCGAATTGTGTGAATATATACCGAATTTGAAAACTATCTTCAGATTATTTTCGTTGTCAAAACGATTACTAATAAAAAGGTTATATAAAGGTAGAGAAAATAATTTAAAGTGATAAAAATAATTATTTTGATGTGAAAAGTAAATTATTAATGAAGCAAAAAAATATTTCAAAATATATACCTAAGGTTAGTGAATATTATTTGAGAAATTAAATAGACTACTTATTATATAGTAAATTTTTCATGCGCTTTTTTATATCAGTTTTTAATACATCAATATTTAATATATATGTATTCGTATATTTACAGATCAGTTACCATCAAAATTATGAGATTTTATGAGAGTATAAAGTAATTAAATGGTATTTGACTTTATATTTATTTATATTTTGACTATATATTTTGTGGAATTTTATGTAATTTGAGAAAATTTTAAGAGATTTCTAGATATTTTACGAAATTTCATTGGATTTTAAGGTATTTAAAAAGATTTAATGAGATTTCATGGAATCTTGAATAATATTAAGGGTTTTATTAAATTTATTGACATTTTAGAAATATTAAGTGATTTCACGGTACTTTGAAGAATTTTATGAAATTTTAAAGGATTTTACGAAATTGCATGAAATTTAAAATAATTTTTAATAATTTTTCCAGAAATTTTTAAGGATTCAGTGAGATTATATTGAAATTTCAAGAATTTTAAAGAATTTAACGAAATTTCACGGAATTTTAGATAAAGAATTACAAAATTTTATATTTCAAGAATTAAAAATTCTAAATTATTTTTTCTACTAGCAAAAGGTGAGCAAAAACGAGAAATTAATCGCGCGCGGATCATAAATGCTAGTCAAAAGTAAAAATAAGGTTTTAATAGTACGCTAAAATTAAAAGAAAAAGCAAGTCAGGAAAACGTGTTCAATTTTTCAAGAATCTAAAGTAATAGAAATGTCGATCTTTAAAATCCCTTAAATTCACTTAAAATTCGTAAAAAATTTCTTAAATTCCTGCAAATACCTTATAATCCTCTAAAATTTCACAAGGAATTTTAAAATCACTGAAAGTGCCTGAAAATCTCTTAAAATTCTCAAAAACCACTTGAAACTTCTTCAAAATACAACATTTATATAAAAATCTCTTAAAATTTCATGAAATTTTTTATAAATTATATAAAATAACTTGAAAACTTTAGAAATCCTTGGAGATCTTCTATATTCTGTTTAAAATAAACTAATAAAAGCTATATATAATAATTACAACATAAATTACCAATAAACAGTCACACTGCCAAAAAAAATTGCAGGACAAAGATATACGCGAAAAGTGATCCTATTGTATTATTATTTATAAATCAATTTATATTTTCCCTGATACCTACTCGCACTTCCCTGACATTTTCCTGACTTCCCTAACATTTTCCTGACTTTCCTGACATGTAACCACCCTGAAATAATTTTTTTTTCGAGTTTTTGACATGAAGAAAAAAAAATTAAAGAATTTTTCTAACAAATTCTTTTCTCATCTTTTTACAGATTACAGTGTCGTAGAAGTACTACGCGAAGAACCAGCGAGGGTGACAATTAGAGGTTTAAGAAGGTCTTTTTACCCACCCGCACACCTTGCACCTGTCGATAATTCACCGCCGGATAAAAAATTACAATTAGAATGGGTTTACGGGTATCGGGGAACCGATACCCGCAGAAATCTTTGGGTACTGCCAAGTGGAGAACTTCTATATTACGTTGCTGCCGTTGCTGTTCTCTTTGATAGGGAAGAAAATGCTCAACGACATTACGTTGGACACACTGAGGATATCACCTGCATGGAGGTGCTCAAAATTAATCAAAACTATCAAAATCTGCTTTTTCATGATGCAAAAATTCGTTTCTTTTCAAAAATTGGTTTCAATATCCGCTCAAAAACTGGAACTTTCTTAATTTCCTAGGTGCATCCCAGCAGAGAATTAGTAGCTTCCGGTCAGAAAGCCGGAAGGCATAGAAAAGCACAACCTCATGTTCGCATTTGGTCAACCGAAACTCTTCTCACCCTCTACGTTTTTGGAATGACAGAATTCCAAATGGGCGTTTCTGCTCTGGCTTTTTCACAATTGGTAAATTATTTATTCCTTTTACAACTTTTCTTCTCGTATTTGAGAGAAGTAAAATTACAGAATCAATATATTTATATGCTTTTTCAGAACGGTGGTAGTTATGTTCTCGTTGTCGACGCCGGCAGAGAAGCAATACTTTCTGTATGGCAATGGCAATGGGGTCATTTACTAGGAAAAGTCGCTGTGAGTGAAGTTTTCTTTAAACCAATTCAAATAAATCAGAAAGATCAATATTCAGTCTTGTATTCCCAGCTATTTTCAAATTTAAGAACGATAAAGATTTTTTACTAAATCTTAATTTCAAACCCTATTTTTTTCATCTTTCGGGGGTAATAATTTTATACATTATTTTACGAACTGGATCACGATTTAAATATTTTAAAATCTAACGCATTAGTTCGTTAAATTTATAGAAATAACTAATAATTTTTTTCCCTCAGTATAATTAATCAATTTTTAACTAGAATTATGCGTACAGAGCGAGAAAATATTTAATTAAAATATTTTTTAAGTAAAATGAAAATATTCAATTTTGAAGTTAGATTTTGAATTCTTCGTTTTATGCAAAAAGTATCAAAATTAAATATTTTTTCGCTCTGTATGCAGTCTTATATTTTAAAAAAGATTAGCGCTACAGAGCGAAAAAATATTTATTTATAATTTTCGTTGAGTAAAATGGAGAATGGAATTTTGAGCATAATACTTGGGTCCAACGCTCTTAAATGCAATTTAAGGCACTTCGACTGTATTTAAAAAATATTTTTCACTTACAGACTTTGCAAGAAGATTTGACAGGAGCAGCTTTTCATCCTCTTGACGACAATCTCCTAATAACACATGGTCGGGGTCACTTAACTTTTTGGAATCGAAGGAAGGATGGGTTCTTCGAAAGAACAGATATTATTAAACCTGTAAGCATTCATAAAAAATATTAGAATACATTTTTTGATTTAAAAAAATACATAATAATAAAATCTATTATAGTAAAGTAAATTATAAATAAATTTCGAATCAAATCGGTCATTATTTGGGATTTAAAAAAATAGCATAATAAAATGGAATAATTTCATAATCATGTTAAAAAATTTTCTAGCCTTCCCGAACACATGTAACTAGTATTCAATTCGAACAAGACGGTGACGTCGTCACAGCCGATAGTGACGGATTTATTACAATTTATTCCGTCGATGCGGATGGAGCCTATTTTGTCCGAATGGAATTTGAAGCTCACAATAAAGGAATTAGTTGCCTAGTGATGCTTTCCGAAGGAACTTTACTTTCTGGCGGAGAAAAGGATCGAAAAATCGCTGCATGGGATTCATTACAAAACTACAAACGAATAACAGACACTAAGGTAATTTGTTCAATTGAAGGGCCATAAAAAAAGTTTTAAAAAGCCCACACAATAATTTTCCAATATTCTATATTTATTGAAATTTTGAAATTGAAGTAAAGACTACAAGCCTATACGAAATAAAAGAAAAGATCTCTGTCTCTTACTAAGAATATTGATCAAGTATGATTAATCAGTTGCCAGAATCTGCTGGAGGGGTTCGAAGTATTTATCCTCAACGTCCAGGCAGAAACGATGGTAACATTTACGTTGGAACGACTCGAAATAATATTTTGGAAGGTTCCCTTCAAAGAAGATTTAACCAGGTTGTGTTTGGCCATGGGAGGCAACTTTGGGGTTTGGCTGTTCATCCAGACGACGAAGTTTTTGCCACTGCTGGCCACGATAAAAATATCGCTTTGTGGAGACGACACAAGTTGCTTTGGACAACTCAGGTAATCCCTGAAACATTCTCAATTTAATTAAATGAATTTTAAAACCTTAGAAAATAATCTTTTTTACAATACCTAGAAATCTGGAAGCCTGAATAATTTTTCTCTCTGCTTTTTTCAATTTCCAGGTCGGCTTCGAGTGTATTTGTATAGCCTTCCATCCCTTCGGTGTAGCTTTAGCTGCAGGTTCTTCAGAGGGACATCTTCTTGTTCTTGCTGCTGACACTGGAGCCGCAGTTGCAACTTTGAGAGTTTGCGGATCTCCTTTATCCTGTATCGGATATAATCCTAGTTAGTTTAATTTCAATTACAACTTACTAAAAGTCAATAGTTCTTTATATAATTAATTTTAATTTAATTTAGCCAAAGCGAATCAAGTTGAATTTAATGAAATTCAAATCCTTTCCAGCCGGTGAAATGGTAGCAATGGGTTCACAGAACGGAAGTGTATATTTATTTAGGGTATCAAGAGATGGATTTTCTTACAAAAAGAGTAACAAGATTCGAGGAACTCAACCTTTAGCTCAACTTGATTGGAGTTCCGATAGTCGATTCTTACAAACTGTGACTCAAGATTATGATCTCGTCTTTTGTAAGTTTTCTGATTAGAAATAAAGTCCATCGTTATTTCAGAATCCGTTTTCTTTCTAAATATAACTTTTCTTTCCAGGGGATATTAAGGCTTTGTCTTCGGAAAAGAGCCCTATCGTTATGAAGGATGTCAAATGGTACACTTACAACTGCACAGTTGGTTACATGGTCTCAGGTAATTCAATTGAAAAATTTCTAATTGACAATAAAATCTAATTTAGAAATTATTCAAGGCAAGATCAACTTTTTGAGCTAATTCTTAATTCCAGGAATGTGGAACAATCGTTATTATCCTTTGACGACAGTTTTGACGACCGCGAGTCGTTCAGCAGCTCACGATATGCTTGTGAGTGGTGACGCTGAAGGATATATTCGTCTCTTCAAATATCCTTGTACCAGTGCCAAGGCCGAATATGTCGAGGAAAAAGTCTACAGTTCACTCGTGGCCTGTGCTCGATTTTTGTATAATGACCAAAACATTGTCACCGTAGGTGGCACCGATGCTGCCCTGATGCTCTGGGAACTTGTCGACGAGTAGATGAGAACCAAGTTTCGAGTCTGTGACCTTTGTATCTCTTATCAGAGTTTAGCTCTGAGTTAAATTTCGACTTTCGAGTCTTTCTGACCTTCCAGGTCGAAATATTCTTAAATGCTGATGCGTTCACTGGAAGTAGAAATGGCATCACTTCCTCCTAGAATCGACTTTTTGTACTGATTGCAAAACCAATTTGCAGAAATTCAGTTAAAACATCTATTTGAACTGAGGCCTGCACCGATTTTGCTTAACGTCTAAGTGGAACTGTTCAAATTTCATACTGGAAAGCTAGAATTGGATTCAAATGAAAATTATGGATTAGATATTTGTTAGAAAATAAATTCATTAGAGATAGAACTTTCTGTCTAAGTTCAAGAAAATTGATAAGACAAAAAGAAACTTTTTCGTAATATTCAATATTTTTAAAGAGGAAAATTCAATATTTTTTAAAATATTGCTACTTAAAATAAGCTACTTACATTTTAAGTAAAAGCGGTGCAAATCCATAGAGGCTTCTTCAAGTTCACTTACAGATAAAATACCCCTTGCTAGAAAAACATAGCAGATTATACAAAATAGTGATTAAACAAAGATTTAAGTCATTTTTCTTCCAGGCATGTAAATTTACGAAATTATTCCAATTAGATTCAAGTTCACGACTAGAATCTTAATTATTCACATTTCAGAATCTTAATCGAATAAATTTTTCAATCTTGAGTCTGTTTTAAATTACAGATCAGAAAAAAAACTAAATTTTTAAAATCCTTTTAATAAAATGAGCGGCTGAAAGTAAGAAGTGGATAAAAATATTTCGCCTGTATAAAGTGGGATAGAAATTCTTCAGATTACCACTTCTCACTTTCAGCCGGTCAAAATAAGAATCCACAACCCGGAATAATAATTTCAGCAATATTTAAATCAAGATTGTGGCATAACACAAAGGCTGAATTATTACAATATCAAATTATAACATCAATTATTTGTTAAATCTGAGTCTAACTCAGATATTTTCCACTGAAAAATAAGTTTATCACGATTTTTTAGATAGCTGGTCTGTCGAGTTTTTAAAATATTTTTGACCAACAATATTTGTTTGTCGCAGTAATTGAACTTTCTTTTAAAAAAGAAAAAAAACTGCAGGGTGGCGATTCGACGGACGATTTCAAATTTCCGGTCATTTCCCGGTTTCCCGGTCAAGCCGCCACCCTTAAATTATAAAAATACTTGTATAAAAAAATTGTGAAAACATTTCCAACTTAAAATAACCATTTGTTCCCTTTTTAGCACTTGCTCGAAATGTTCAATTACTACCAATTCTTCCCCACAAAATGAAAAAGCTAAATTCCGAAAATTTTTTGAAAACACGTCTTTTCACGCCTTGAACGAATATAACTATACCCATGACGGTTATCACGTTATTACGTAAGGATAATAATGACACGTAGATAATGTAGATAGAATAGAAAAAGTAGAAGACCTTTTAGGTCTAAAATACCTACAAAAATAAAAAAAAATAAAAAAGGGGCGCTGGCGTCCCTTAATAATTATAAGTATCGTTAATAACCTTGATAATTAGTGTCATAAATTCGATTTCGATCTCGTCCTCGCTCCTTCATTGCCATTTGTAACACGCACACGTACTAAAAGTATACGTATTATATATATTATACATATTTAAACAAAAACAATGTTGCAGGTCAACGCGTAGAATATAAAACATCTTCGTTCACTCGTTTTAAAATATAAAAGAAAAACAGAATGCACGTCATAATGATAAAGTATAATTGTAGAAGTGACGGATGTGAGGACTTTTTGAAAAGAAAAGTTCAAATGTTCAAGGAAAGTTATAGTCTCAATAAAAAAGCATGATGAAAAAGAAGTTGTTTTTTAAAACCATACTTCGTTCTGTGGCTCAAACGCAAAATAATTTTAAAAATTTTGAAATAAAAACAGTTTAAAATTGATTTGTTAGAACCTAATTAAATAAAAAATTCTATTATTAATGGGAATATCCAAACTAAACTAAGAAAGAGCGAATTTAGTGAATAGGATGACTTGGATAAAATTAAAATCACAACTTAAAACCTAATTAACTTAATTCCACATGAAAAAAAACTTAACAAACGACACCTAAAATTCGAGCAGATCTAAAGAGAGATAACTTACGACGAAATTAAAATCACTATACTTAATTAAGACCTAATTAACCTAATTAACAAAAAGGAAATTTTGGAAAAAGTTCCCACGAATAAAATCCGATTAATTTGATACGATCGTCTACTTTATTACATTATTTCTTACAATAGTTCTGTTCTGTTCTATGAGTAGCTTATTTCTGTCTTGAACGATTTATAAAACTGATGCTTAGGATCGTTCCCGGCTCATTTGTTTGGTAAAAGCTATTTTCAAAATTCTTTGCAGCTAAATATACTCTTTCGCTTTCGACAATCTCATAACATAAATTGTTTTTGAATCCATTCTATACAAAATTACAAAAAGAAACGTGCTCTACTCTCAAAACACTTTGATTACTTCACTATCAACTATTCTTGGTAAATAAAGCCACACACTATATACGTTTTACCGAGAAAGATTCAGTTTTTCGATTTCGAGCTAACAGATTTCATTTTCTGGTAATAATGAGTGATTCCACACCATCAATCAATTTTCTAAGCTTTATTTCATTGCGATAAAATTGTACTTTCAGATTGAAATGACTAAAAACGAGAAAACTTAAATATTTTATAGAGTTGTAATAATAATTTCGAATTAAATTTAGATCTGAAAACGTGAAAAATTATCGCTGTGAATTAAAAGTGATTCAATTGAGTCAAGGTGTAAAATTGTTTAACCGTTCCTCAGCTGCTTTTAATACGAAACAATTAGTCGAAAGACAGGTAGGTAGAAAAAGGGGACGATGAGATTCGCGGTATCGTTCATTAATTTACAACTCGCATTTGCGTATAAAAAGTCATTAGGATATAATATTCAATTTCATTCTCAATCAACGCATCAAGTATCACACACACTGCATTCTTTATAGCATAATAATTATATATTACTCGATACTTTCCTATCGTCCCGTTTTTCGTCAACGACGTGCAAAAGATGCACTTTATATGTATAGAAATAAATAATATCTAGGGAAAGATTATATCCGCCTCTAAATTACAGAAATTTACATTTCTACACTCCAACGAATCTTATTTCTCTCTCACACTTTCAACACAGCATTCCCTCACCAGTAATATTTTTTAAACTGCCTTCCTCAAATCGATAAAACATTTCACGAAACATCAGAAAATTTACAATAAAAAAATGTAAGTTAAACTTTTTTATGCTAATTTTACCAACAAATTTTGGAATATGTTTAAAACATTTATCAATTATCCTCAAAGCTATTTTACTTCAAATTTATTTTAGTTTTGAAAGAATTTTTAAAAGTACAGAAAAAGAATATCGGAAATATCAACTCTCTTTTCTTTTTATCTCGTTCAATTAAGGGCATGTGATATTTTACCATACGAGCAAATTAGTTATACCAATTATACATTCATAATAATAAATATTTTTAATAAATAAGAGTCAATAAACCTTCGTCTACATGAGACGAAGGTTTTTTGACTCTTATTTACTAAAAATATTTATTATTATGAATGTATAATTGGTATAACTAATTTGTTCTTATGGTAAAGTATCACATTCCCTTAAAGCCAGAATTCAGTCTTTGAACCAAACGATTCATGTTGAACACGAGTCAGTTTCGTTACATATTTTTGATCTAACTTGCGATTATTATTCACACAGACACAGCCAGTTTGCACTCGGTTATGGCATTTGCAATACACGTGACAAGTAACTTAGGAAGTGTTCCACTCAGCTTACTGAATTGTTGCGCTTGCGCCTTTAAACTGGACCAAACCTAAGCTTTTATTATCAATCTCGTAAGCAATCATAACCGAAAGTCGCACTGCACAATGTGTCTCGAAACACCTCTGAATAACCTAGATCATCTATCAAAATAGATTTACAAAAATCGATTTTCAGAATTGAGGAGACAATTTAGATAATTCAACCTCTTTGAAAAAATGAGTTATTAAAACTAGGTCAAATAACTAAAACGAAAATCGATGAACCGCCAAGAAAATATTGATTGTTCAGTTTTTTTCAAAATTGGATAAAATAATTCAACGAAAGGAGACAAACTTGAAAGCTCTACAAACGATAATCTGATAAACCTAGTGGAAAGATCTAGATTCTATTCAAAACTAGAGCTAATTGCAGTTACTTTCTTCGTTTTTCTTTAAAATTGATACTATTATTAATTTGTGGTGAGATTTGTAGTAAGATGTATTTATCCGCTTTAGGCATTTTGTGATGTGCAGCAAGTTAATATTCATTAAATGCTTCATAAAAACTTTTGCCATAAAGCTACTCTTGAATTAGTTATCAAACGTCTTCGAGAAAAATGCAAAGTAAAAACGTGAAAACTGAAAGGGAAGCTCTCACTGTTACGAATTATTTAAAGCGTCGAGATTGGCCCACTAAGATTAACAATTTTGACTAGTCCAACAAGGAAATATTTTTTGCTTTTTAATTCACTTTAAAAAGGAATTAAATTCAGACTAAAATTAAAAAATTAACATATTTTAGATCTGCAGCAAACCTGGATATGGATATAAATACATTAAATAGTTTAATAGATTAACATAATAATAGATTAACAAAGCAAAAAAATTCCCTTCAGTAAAAACTCTGCAATCTCTAGTCCCTACGAATGTTGAAAGTAATTTTTAAGTAAATAAAGTAATGAAAAAAAATTCAAAACTGATTGAAGCAACTAAATATACTGGTATTAATGCCTGAAAATTTGATCCAGTTCAAGTGTCATTGGATGGAATTTCATGACTACTCATCGCGTCTTCCATTTTTTCGACAGCTTCATCGTTAGGACTCACCTGTGGGTAATCAAATTGTGGACTTTCTGACAGTGAGTGATAGCCGTTTACATTACAACAGTTTGGATCACTAGAAGTATGAGAGGGTGTAGCGGGACTGTTGTAGTCACGATCAAATTCGAAAGGTTGATAATACTCTACACTTCTCTGACTGTATGTTGGGTAGTATAGATCGGATTGACAGAAACCTGAGGCTGGTGTATAGTTCGGAGTTTCCGTGACAGGAGAAGCTTTTGTGAAAAGGTGAAGAGGTCGCTGGAATCCCTTGGAAGGGTGTGGAGGAATTGAGATGACTTCACATTTACTGAAACCGACCTCCGATGAAAGCAGATAGCGGGTGAATTCATTTGGGAAGAACTTGATGTTCTGGTAGTTTTTAAAAATTCGTTCCTGTGGAAATAAAAAAGGAATTATTATTAGAGAAACTGAATGGTAATAATTTCAAAGAAAAACTTTGCGAGATGAAAATACTTACTGTACGAGTTTTCTTCTTCCCGTAACTGTTCCAGTTTTGAGGTTCTAATATCAAAACTCCCCCTGGCCTCAATTGTGCGAACATTCGTTTAAAACTCTGTTTCATTCCCTCGTCGCCGAAATTCAAATGAATCCATTTTGTGGTCGAAAGACAAAGAAGCACATCAAACTGTGGCTGCTCCAGAGAAAGAGAGTCATCATCCAATACATAATTACCCTGAAAAAAAATGAAAAATTTAGTTTTTCCTAAAATTACGAATCTTACGGATAAAATAAAACTATTAAAAATTATTTTATACCTGGACGAAAGTGACATTATGCGGAAAATCCTTGCGGCTTTTATCTTTCATAAATCCAGGAACGTCAATGGGTCCATAATTAATCGGCATAGACATTGGGAAAAAATTCACGTCGGTGTCTGTAGTATTTGCTCCCTCTTCTGTACTTATAGGTGACTGAACACAGTTAACGTAATGCTTAATGTTCTTCCTGGCAATTTTGATTAGATTCCGATCAATGTCGATTCCAGTAACGCTGCGAGGTGAAAAATCCCTCCCTACTGATAGTGTGATATGACCGATGTTACATCCGATGTCAAGAACGTCCTTGTCACAGAAAAGCTCTTTTCGTTGGGCGAAGACTTTCAACCTCGTGTCCACATCATGTTGCGAATTGCGGTATCCATAATACCTGAAAAATGATAAATCATTATAATTCGAACATTTTTAAATTATATTTTTAAAAATCAAATACTTCTAACTCATAATTAACAAGATTCCTAACCTGTTGTAATTTCCATATTGAAACTGCGCATCTTTAGGTTTGAATTTCGGTATCTGTTGTGGCTTTTTCTTATTATCCTGGCTGGGTCTATGTAGAAATCTGGTTTTCCAGGCGCCAGGTTGAGGAATAACGGGACTGACAATTCTGTCCATTACATCAAGTTTCCTCAATCTCTTGTCTTTCGGTTCCTCAAATACCTTTAACCGCAGTTTGGATTTATCTTTCACTTGACTTTCAACCTTCGGTTCTTTTGCTGACTCTTTCGAAGGAGAAATACTCTCTGCAGGAATGCTTTGAGTCTCAACTTCAATCTTTCCTGCTTCATCTTTCTTCTCCTCAAGAACGACTTGATCCTTCTCCTCAGTAACTTCGCTAACTTGATTAGTTGTAGAATTAAAAGAAAGGGCCCGCTTTTTTTTCCTATTCCTCTTTTTAGAGCTCTTTTTCGTTGGAGAAATTAACTGCTTTTCGTATTCCTCGTCATCATTGCAGTTGCTGAGATTCAGAGGATCGCAAATATTAGGTGGAATAATTACTTCAATTGTTCCCTTCCTGTACGTCGGAGTTGGAAGGGGACTCGATTTTGGAGTGACAGCATTTAATGCTCTATTTACCTCTTCATCTTGCAAACTGTTTAAATTCAGGGGATCGGAGATACTGCCTCCGAGAAGAAATTTGGTTGGAAGAACCATGTCCTTGCAGAACAAGTCCTTTTTCCACCGCTTGGTTGGTGGACATTTTCCATTCACATTGTAACTCTGCAAACGCTTCCGACCAAATTTGTGATGACGATTGTCATCATGCTTGTGCTTCTTGTTCGCAGTGTTGAAAGGCTTGCGAGACTTCTCATTTTCTTTTTTATTCGGCTTGTCCAGCTTTGTGGCACGATCCACTTCTGCCGAAGACATCTTGACTCTGGAAAAGAAATAATTTATCAGCAAGCTTGTAAATTAATTAATAAATTAATTAATAAGTCCAGGTTCATACTCAGTGGGCATGAGTGTCCCAAAAAGTTTCTAGAACGTCCAAAAAACGTCTTTAAATTTCGTGTACGCTGGGTACAACCAACAAGTATGAACCCGTCAGAGGTCACGTGTTCAAACAAGAATCGAAATAAAGCTCAACCCCTGACAATCCTAATTTCTTTTATTGTCAAAATAAATTAACCACACAGTCAATCATACAGTTTATAATCATATTTTGCAATTTTGTTACTCTCCAATCATCCAGTTTTTCTCAAAAAAAAAAAAAAAAAAAAAAAAAATGAAAACGTTTGAAAACGTATAAAAGAATAGTTACGATATTAGAAAATTTGGTATACAACGAACTAAGAGACAAATTATAGTCTACTGGTAATAAGTAGGTTACTAATCTATAATTTTTGAAAACTGATTATAACTTTCGGCATAGTGCAATCAAATGATCGAAGTCTAGCGCGAAAATTTATTGTTCCTGCACTGGCGCATGTGCCGAGAGTAGTTTATGCACTTAGAAAACGGATGGTTCGCAAAACTAATCGTTTCACCAAGCTTTTTTCTAGCTTGAATGGCATGTTATGTATACGAACTCACCACAATCTGAATCCGCGCCGTCTTCCCTTGCCTTCTGATGTACTTTATACTTTCGTTAAACACAAAAAACTATACTTTTGACGGCACGATAGACCTGCTCAATCCGAATCACCCGTTTTATGCCTGTCAACGATGGCGTTTGCTGCTTCGCTCCTTTGCTTCTACCTCCATTTTCCATGTGAGTTGCTGGCGGAAGCCGATCTCACTTTCGGCTATTTCCGACTGTTTTCGGAACCGCGCCTCAATCGACGAAATCAGAGAGAATTTGAAAAGGTTAACGCTTTTGTCTCGCTTAAATTGCATTTCTATGTGTATTTCTTTTCTGTTTTACGCAAAATCTACGAGATTTTTGTGCATTGTGCACGATACAAGTCAACTAGATTTTCATTGTGCTTCGTTTTTTATATTTCGAGTTTGAAGTTGTTTTTGAATTTCAAAAAATTAGGTTTTTCGCCGGTCGTTTAGTATGTCGTGAGGACCCCGTTTTTCTCTAGCCGGTTCCGGACTTCCGGTTGCATATTGCATTTTGCAATGTGCATTTTAAAAGTGACATGATCAGACATGATCGACAATTCGAGACACGAATGATATCAATATGGTTCATTTTTTATATAAATAGATTATTGTTACTCTTGAGTAGAGCTCAAGAGTAACAAATATCTAAATTAATTATATATAAATGTCCGGAAAAATGAAATATTAAGGTTTGGTGAGGTATTCAACAATTTTTCTATGTATCTATTATAGATAACCGGCACAACGAAATGTACGAAATTCGAGTGATTTAAAAAACTTGTAATTTAATTGAGGGTTTTGTGACAAATTTCAAGTGTTTATAAACACTCTTTATTATTATCTTTTGTCTTTTGTCATCTGTTGGCTCTAATTTGACAGCATCAATTCTCGGAATTTTTGTTACGAGATTTTCGATTAAAAAGAAATCGTTAAAATATATTTTCCAAAGTTTCGCGAGTAATAATATATCATCTATATTCCATCGAGAATTTTTTTATTGATCGCGAACAAATCGAACTGAAGTAAGTTTTTTTATTTCTTATTTCTTTTAGTCAATTTTGTACATTTTGGAGTTGCCATGTCAAAAAATTTAGAGGTTACAATGTCAAAATTTTTTTTTTTTTTAATCAAAAGAGCTTATAATTTTTATTTTGATCTCTTTCAGATTAGGGTCGAATGAATACTCCGCCAACAATGACAGCAGCTCCACTGCCTATGGCACCCGTAAAATCGAATAGAAAACAAACCAATAAAATGGATATTAAACCGAAAAAATTGTTATATCTTGAACTTGGCGATCTTAATCAAGGCTCAAGCGTAATTTCATCTGTGGAGTCACTCGAAATTAAAGATAAGAGTCCAGTAAAATCCAAGGAAAAAGAATCTTCTGATTCAACATTTGTTGCCAAACATGTTGAGCAAAATGAGCTTGATAATGAAGTCGAAGAAATTGAAAATGTTGATTCTACAGTGGAGCATCCATACAACTTGAGACGAAGGAATAAAAATCCTATTTATCAAGCCACTCAACCTTTGGCAAAAAAGACAATTACGAAAAAGAAGTTGGAAGAGGAAAAAGAAAACATCCAGATCGCCAACTCGTCGCGTGGTAAAGAAATATTTTCCAATACATCCTCCAAATCCGATCCCAATATCCCAAATTCCGTGAGCCGAAAGGATTCCAGTTCCAGAGGAAACTTCACTCATTTAAGAATTTAGATCCTATCCTATCATCAATCCTATGTTCCTTTAAATCAATCCTATCCACTGTAAACAGTTTAAACTTTTCATGCAATATATTTGTTTCTATTAACAAATAATTTTAATGGAGTATTTCTTTCTGCTAATTGTAAGGCTAAAATTAGTTTAGCATTTCATATTTCGAGTCGTTAAAATTTGATCACTAATCTAAATTATGTATGATAAATTTCGTCTTGAAAAGCGCGATATTTTTTATTAGATTTTATAAATTAAAATCCTGTTTTATTTAATTCAGAAGTTTCAGGCTGCATAAAATTGTCACAACCTAGTGAAAATATGGACTTAGGGGAAAAACTTTTGTGGCTGCAAAAACGAAGAGATGTCGGCCTTTGGATCGAATGTTGCAATAAAAACTGTAAAAAGTGGAGATACGTTGAATCAATACACGATCCTGTAGACGTTCCTGAAATTTGGTTTTGCTCCATGAATCCTAGTAAGTATTTTTCATTATTTTCTAAATATTTCTTTTTTCATTTAAAAAAATTATGGACAAAATATTTAATATCTTGGTTCTGCCTTCCAGATGAATTTTACTCATCATGTGAAGATCCTATGCAAGAAAGTTACTATTTCTACGAATCAGATCTGATAGAAAATGCTTATAATGCTGGAAGCATGGTGTGGGCAAAGCTAAACGGATTTCCTTGGTGGCCAGCTATCGTCGATGACTGTTCAGAAACTTTAAAATACTACGAACTTAAAGACAAATCCCAAGTTCCAGTGAGTTTTAAACGTTTTGAATAGAAATTTTACGAGTTAAAAACAATTATTTTTATATCACAGATAAGGTACCACGTTACGTTTTTTGAGGATAAACCAAGTCGTGCTTGGGTCCACCCAAGTCGTATAAAGTCTCTAAAAAAAAATGACTCAATACAGCCAACAAAAAAAATAAAGGTAACAATTTTTAAATAAAGGATTTGTATAATTATGAGTAACAATATATTTATATTTTACTTCGTTAATTTTATAAATATATATTTTTTAGCTTGTCCACCGAGGAGTCAATTACACCGAGAAGTTAAAAAAGCATCTCAAGATTGCGAAATCAGCAATTCCTCTAACCATTGGAGAACGACTAAAAAAGAATAGTTTCTTAACTCGCTATGGTAGAGAAAATATCAATACCATAAAAAACACAACTTCCAAAGGAAAATCAAGAAGAAAAAAACGTTCCCGTCACACTGGAAAGAAATCTATCCAGAAGATTCCTTTAAGACAACAAAAGTCTCCAGTTCTTGTGGAATCAACAGTCGAACAAAATTTGGTTACTGAAAACCAAAATTCGCTTGTATCCCCTGATCTTTTTGAAGAAGATTTTGAGATTGGATGTCCTATCCCTAACGACTCTGAAAATATTGTACCTAAAGAAGACAGTGCACAAGAAAGCACGCCTGCTACTCCCTTCGACAGAGAAGAAGCTCTTGCCTGGATAAGAGATTTTGTACATAATAAATTGTATCAGGATCATATGGCTCTCACAGGAAGAGATTTGTTTGAAGATACACGACGTCATGAGGAATTTCTTAAAAGAATGCATTATCAAATAGGGGAACCATATTTTCATATAGAAAATTATAATTCAGAATCTAATTCTTCAAATACTAGTACTTGTGGTTCTGAGGATAGCAATTACAAATATGGATCTTGTGAAAACTTATCCAATTCCAGAAAAAGGTTCTTGCAGCCTCGAATTGTTTTGAAGAGAAACTGGCGCATTGGTGGTTTAACTAAGTACCGATAAGAATAAGACTTAAAAGATATGTTTAGTTTACATTAACTTTTGAGATCAATTTTTATCGTTTATTATTTATAATTAAATGTATCTCTAAGTATAATAATTTTAAATATTTAGATCGACTTTAAAATCAATTTTCAATAAACAGTCTGCTTGTTTTTATACATACATATAAGTATAATTACTATATGTATCATTATAAGAAATAATTATTTTTGTTAATTCTAAAAGAAGCTCATATCTGCGGTATTAATTTTACGATTGACTTAAGGAAAAAGAATTTAATTTAACATTTAATTTAATTAATTTTAATTTAATTTTATAATCTAATGATAGTAAATCACCAAAGAAATTTGAAACAAAATATTTATTTTTAAACTTTTTAAATCAAAATTTGAATTCTCCGCCAAGCTCATAGTACAAACATGGAGGTCTAGCACTCCTTTAACTGTGTATGTCACTATTGTACACCACACCTTGGATTGGGTTTTAAGTCTTTGGTTTTACAGAATATGTATTAAATTTTTATTTACATATGTATAGATTTTACATATTTTCCCAATGAATTCTTAATTAATAATTAATGTTTAAAGTTTCTTAACATGTGCTTTAAATCCGCGTAAATAATAAACGTTTGAATTATTAAATCTGAATGCCTGCAAATGATAAAACGGATAAAACCATAAGTTGGTAAATTGTAGGTTATAGTTTCCTCATTAAAATTCTTAATTGCGGCACCGGTGTTTTCTTTCGGGTTAAAAATTGAAGTTTTTACGGTTTTTAGTGGATTTTTCTATGCCCGAAGATATTATCTTCGCTCGGACTTTATGTACAGTTTAGTTGACGTACGTATTTTACTTAAAATACCTAGAATGTTATTAACTTTTTACTTAAAACTATACTTGCAAAAAGTAATAGTAATAGAGAAAAAACTAATTTCTAAATTTTGTATTTTTCAGAAATCTATATAATCATTAAACATGCGGCAAAGACATAAAAGGGTTCAACCGTTAAATAACGATGGTTTATGGATCCAGTGTTGTAACGAAAAATGTCAAAAGTGGAGATTCGTGACAAAATATCTTGATCCCTTATCTGTGCCTGAAATTTGGATATGCTCTCAGAACCTTGGTATGAAAATTATCAGTAAATTTTCTATATTTTATACTAACTATGATCATCATTTTCTAAATAAAATAATCAAAATTACTCTGTTTCTTATTGTGGATTTATATATATATATATATATATATACATATATATGTATATGTATGTATATGTATTAGTTAACATATATTTTTTAACAGTTAACAGTATTTTTTCAGATAAAAAATTTGCATCTTGCGACATCCCGGAAGACGAATACGATGACAATTTGATAGAAAGTAAATATATCCCCGGAACTGTCGTCTGGGCTAAAATAAAAGGGTTTCCATGGTGGCCGGGAATTATAGACGATTCTCCAGAAACCCAGACTTTTTACGAACTTAAAGATTCCAATGTTCCGGTGGGTCCTCAAATATTTTTCAAATCCTTTTCACTTAAAAGTGTTGAGTCAAGTTTTAACTTCAAAGTTCGATTTCCTCATATTACTCAAAAAATATTATAATTAGCTGTTTTTCGCTCTATAGCGAGGAAAAAAATATTTAATCATAATATTTGTTGATTAAAATAAGGAAATCGAGTTTTGAGACTAGAGCTTAGTTCAAACACTCTTAAGATTGAATTTAACTTATTAGTATGTAATAAAAAAAATTAAAGACGATATGAAATTGCATACGAAACAAAATATGTTTTGTAGATAAAATATCACGTGACTTTTTTTGGGACCGGAGAAGTAGAACGTGACTGGGTGAAGCCAGAAAACATCAAACCTTTCAAGGAAGACGATGGGGAATTACAACCCACGAAGAAAGCAAAGGTGATTAAGGCCATGGATCAGTTATTCGATCCCTACCTTATCGGGATTTTTTCCCTGCAATGCCATATGTATATTTATTGAGATATGGAGTTGAAAATTTCTAAAATGAAAGTAAAAGCATTAAAGTACACATTCATCTGTTCTTAAGTTTTTATTAAAACAAAACAAAAATTCAAAACAATACGTAGTGTGCATTTACTTTAATTTTAAAAGTTTTCAACTCAATATTTCAATAAATGTAGAAATGGCATTGCAGGGAAAAAATATGAAATAAATAGATAATTAGATTAATATACACTTTTTCCTATTTTTAGGTAATAATTTTTAAAATAAAATTCTTCCAGAAAATTTACGCTGACAAGGATTACAAAGAAAGTTTACAGATGGCAAAATCTGCAATTGCCATGGATATTCCTGAAAGATTGAAAAAGTACAGTTTTTCTGCCAGATTTAATCAACGCAGACCAGAAGATTTACAGGTAGATATTTTTCGAAATACTGAAAAGACGATTCGACCCTTTAAAAGAGTTAAAAGAAATATGACTCGTTTAAAATACGTTAATACTAAAATGGGTACTAAACTGAATTGTAAAGCGATAGAATTACCGGATTCTTCACAAAATAATCAAATAACTTCGATTATTCAATTTAAACAAACGGTTATAAGTCCACAGAGATGGAATTTTTGCAGTATTCAATGATATATTTTTTAGCCGTTAAGCATTTCTTTAATTAAAAACTTTAAGAGAGAATTTAATTTTTGATAAGAAGAAAAACTGTTATAAATGAATGAACTAATATTGTTTCAAAATTAATTAATTATTGTTTGACTGATCAAATAGAGATTCTTCTTTTAGTTCGTGAGTTTACTAAAGTGCGGCAGCACCATTTAGTCTCTTGGGTCTTATTATAATTTTAAACGAAGACTGTTAATTATTACTGATCTTTGTCATGTATGAATTGCAGAAATAGTTTTCTAAAATGTTAAAAGTGGTTAAAATTTAATCATAGTGTTTTAGATTTGATAATAAATATTAATTTTGTGAAACTTTTTGTTTTCAATTTTATTTTGTTTTTTTTTTTTAATAAATATATGTAATTTTATTTTTTTCAATTTAAGTATTTATATTTAATAAATCACTAACAGTGGAAACGTAAAGATTTTTTTGCTTTAAGGGAATTTTATTTGAATCTAACTACGTGAAAAATATTTTTGTCTATTTGGAGAAAATTTGTTTGACTGGAATGAATATTAATACTGGATTGAAGCGACTTTAAACTTTGATTTTGATTCGGATTTGAAATGAGCAAAGGGGAAATGTATATATAGTTGAAGAGGAATAATTTGGATAAAGGGGGAAGGGATTTTACTGTGCAATTCTGCATTTGTAAATCGTTATGATAATCCTGTTAGCCTAAGAGTTCGACAGGGTCACCAGGCCGTGGTTAGAATCGTGACGCAAGCGGATGCGCTGACCCCGTGATAGCAACGGTGAAGGTTCGTTTTGTCATTTTTATACCAAGAAAATGACAATTTTTTAATCAAGGTTCTTTTGTACCATCGAGAACTGCTTAAATTCTCACACTTTTAATTTCTTATCTCATTTTAATTTCAGCTTCAAGTTCACATTTTCTTCGAGGATGACATATAAAAAAAAATAGGGAATATGTTTAATTTTTACAAAAAAGTTAATTAAGTTATACGTCCTCGATCACAGTTTCTTCACTTATATCCTCGCATCTATCATCTATTTTCTAGCATGACTAAGCAAGTTCTGTTGGTTAGAATTTCTTTCTGCACAGAAAATCGAAAGTAAACAAACTTGAATATGTTTTATTTGCAGCAATGATCTCACACAAACTGCATTAAAATAGATTCACTCTGTGTTGAATTTTCTTCTCGTTCGATTGCCAAGCAAAAAAATTTGTTTATTAATTTGAATTATATTACATTGACTAATTTATTCGAAAGCTTGAAATTTTATAATTTTCGAATGTTTAGACATTATTCTTCAAATTAATCCAGGAAGAATTTACGTGCTTGAAGATATTTAAATTTTCAACTTATAAGTCGATGCGGATTCGATTCGGTTTTCTCGTTGACCCGTATAAACCACTTTAGCTTCTGTTCTGAAACTCTTGTAGTAATTTCGAGCGATAAAGAAAATTATCACTGAGTGTTCGTCCTGGTAATGATTTCGATGTAACGGTCCGACGTTCATGTTGCCACCCGAGTTTTGATCGGGTTATCAGCTCCTGTCCAAAGCTAAATTTTTTGAAATTATATCTTCATTTCTAGGTGTATTTTTCCAATAATTAGAAACGAATATTTATTTCGAAATTCTTCCAACAGAATTTACATTTACATATATTAAATTAGTCTCATATAGATAATCGAATATCTTATTATCATATTCCACTAATAATCTTTTCAACTAATATTTGATAATATAAAACTCCCAAACCTTACGAAAATCGTTGGTATGCGAGCTTCCAGAACTTCCATCGACTTTCATAATTACCTGACTCTGATGAATTTCGAATAACGGGAAAGGAAATAAGTTTGGAAACTCGCTTGTGGTGAAAGTTTCCTCTATTTTTATATTTGTTAACCACGAGGATTATAATTAAAGCTATAAGAATTTATACTATTTTAAAACTGGCTTTCGAAACATACGTAAAATCGCAATATCGGTACTCAAAACCGGTTAAATATAGATGTTGTTTTTTCTGCAGTTAATTTTTTTCTTCTCAGTGTTTTTAAGCTTTAAAATATTTTCTACTCCGCCTTCCAATATACTTATTATAATATTATACCTGACATAACGATTATACGCTTCTGAACTCTGAGGAACTGGTTTTAGTGTGAAGCTTCCTTTTTTTTTAGGATTCTCAGACCAAATAAAGTTTCGGGAATTCAATTAAATTAAATTTAAAAGTGCATCAGTGATAATGCCACGTGTGGCATGCAAGTTACACTCGTTTGGATTGACATGCTGCAATATCATTGTTTGTCCTTTGTAGACGTTATATACGATCGGCTTACAAAAGGCGTGTCGCATTCCCATTAGAAAGAAAAAATCAATCTTTTCTCCAGGAAGAAATGTATATTCTTATTTTCAATAAAAATAAAGGGAGTGAAAGAAGTGAAGGAAATGTCAGGGAAAACAGGGAAATATCAGGGAAATACGAGCAGCTGTTTAGGAAATATATAAATTGATATATTAATAATAATAAAGTTGAACTTAGTAATTATATTAGTTTGATATTAATGCTAACTATTTATTTTTGTCATATTACGTATATATAATAGTTTTTATAGTTTATTTAACAAAGTTTAAATCTCTGAGGATTTGTAAGGATTTTAAGGAATTTCTTGATATTTTGTAAGATTTTCAAAAAATTCTAACGATTTCAAGAAATTTTTAAAATAATTTTTAAAAGATATTGTGAAATTTTAAGAGATTTTAAATGTTGTGGTATCTTCGAGAATTTCAAGGGGTTTCTCTCGCATGGGTTTGCCGATATCTTGAATACCTGAAAAAATAAGAATTCTAAATACTTCAAAAATGTTTCTATAATTTCTTTGACTATGTGACGTTATTCTACGTCGAAAATAATGCTATAAAAAATCAACACCCTTGTAACGATTATACAAAGCTTCCACTGTATGAGGAAGCAAAAAGATTTTGAAAATTAAACTAAAAATTTTGATGTTGGTTATTCTAGTATTGGGGTTCGAGGACGACTAATCGGCATACCACCGTAGGCACGTCAGACTTGGCCATTGGGGAGAGTATTCGCAGAGTATATTAGTAGGCCATGACGAAAATACCGACTAATAGTAATTCAGACGGCATTGACCGCACGAAGTTTTTTCCGTTGGCCGGTCATTCGCACTCTTCCTCTCACAAACGAACCTTTAGGCCGACTTTTAGGGGTACCAAATTAGGTACACTCGAGTAATTGGTCGTCAGGTAACATAAGATATGGCCAGTCGAAGATTTGCGAGGACCAGAAAAAATCCTGATACTGGCTACCCTAAAAGTTACCCTAATTGGCCTAAAACAGGACTATTTATTATATCACTCGACTTTTTTCTCCTCTGAAGGCACAAGACTTTTCATTGATGCGATCTTGGATCTTTATAAGGACTCAAATCGTATTTCAATAAAAGAATCAAATAAATTTAAATAGCTTAAGGGTGTTGGAACCAAGTTCTAATCTAAAAATTCGATTTCTTCAATTTACTTAAGAAATATTAAAATTGGAATTTTTTTCCTTGGTATAATTAATCAATTTTTGCCTAGAATGATGCGCATAGAGCAAGAAAATATCTAATTCAAATATTTCTTAAATAAAATGAAAATATTGAATTTTGAGGTCTGATTTTGATTTCTTCGTTTTCTACAAAAAGTATCGAAACTAAATATTTTCTCGCTCTATACGCACTCTTATATTTGAAAAAAGATTAGTGCTACAAAGCGAAAAAATATTTATCTATAATTTTTTTTGAGTAAAATGGAGAATGGAATTGTGAAATTAACACTTGGATCCGACGCCCTTAAATTAAAAGAGAGAAATTATAATAGGAATGTGCTTCAAAAGAAAGAGTCAGGAATTATAGAGTTCCAGAGTGTTCGAAAACACCAGCGAATAAGAGCCACACTGAAAGCTCAGGAACAGTTATTTCGGGCTACTTTGTTCATCCACGTTGACAGTCCAACATATATCTTATTCCTGAACAAGAATGTAGCTTCCCAAGCTCATTAGTTTCTTGTATGTCGAATTTAGATTCTATATTGAGTTCCACTTTAGATTTGAAATTTCCTCCTCAGGATTTTCTTAGAAATACAAAACAAGAATTTCACAAAATCTTTGTAGTTCACAATAAGCAATCTTAAAATAAGCGTATAATGTAAGACGCAAAAGAAATATCTAGAAATATCTAATATAAATATCTAGAAACCAGGATATATGGGAACATTTACAGATCAAATCATTTTTGGAATGCGAGTAAATTTTTAAATGAATGAATTAAATAATTTTCAACTGAAATTAATAAAATTTTAGACTAGTTTTCATAAGTTTCGTTAAATGGTATTCAGAAATACTTAATTAACGATTGTAATTTAATATCGGTAGAGAATTTCAGTTATGTATTATCTTCTTATTTTATCGGTTTAAGAAGATAACGTCAAGCCACATGATCTGTCAGGATATTCATTAGTTTTATATCGTTTACGTAATCAGTTCGTATTGTGACCAATGTCATTTATCTTATCCAGGGCAAGACCTCCTGACCTCGTGTTTTCTCATGTCCAAATTTTAAAAACGATCAAGGAAAAAAGCTTAATAATACTCCACATTACAAAACAGGCCATATTATTATCAACTATGCAATGATGTAATTATTAAGAATAATTCCAAATTAATCTCTTGTATTCCATTGAATTCCCCTCAATTCTTTCGAAGTCTTTTGAATTCTTTTAAATTCAGTTTGAATTTTCTTGAATTTCTTTAAAGGCTTGTGGTAATTAACGTAAGAGAAAATTTAGTTTTAGTAAAATTTAAAAGTTTTAAAAAGGTTTGGAGATACTTTAAAAGAATGAGGGGAATTTTAAGGGGTCTCTCAATATTTATATAATTTTTAAAATTCCATATTTTTGAACACATTTTCTTAACTTATTCGCTTCTAATTTTAGTGCCTTATTGAAAACATATTCGCAATTTTAACATATTTCTGTCATTGTGTCAAGGAAATTTGTCTAAAAGTCAGGGAAATTAAAAAATTCGTTCTTGTGGCCATAATTATTACATTCTCCTCAGAGATTGTATTCTTTGCTAAAACTAGGCCTTTTACCTCCATTTCCTACAGATGTGAGTAAATAGTCTAGTTTTAATGAAAAATATTTATTATTATAAACGTAAAATTGGCGAAACTATAAATTGCTGTTCAGCTCAAAATTCCATTCCACATTTTACTCAACGAAAATTATAGATAAATATCTTTTCGCTCTGTAGCACTAATCTTTTTTCAAATATAAGAGTGCGTACAGAGCGAAAAAATATTCAGTTTCGATACTTTTTGTATAAAACGAAGAAATCAAAATCAGACCTCAATATGCATAATTCTAGTTAAAAATTCATTAATTGTACAGAAGGAAAAAATTCCAATTTTAATATTTGTTAAATAAAATGAAGAAATCGAATTTTTAGATTAGAGCTTGTCTCCAACATCCTTAAATTCTTTGAATGCTCCAATTTAGTGGTTAAAACCCATCGTCAAAATTAAACCTAGAGATATGTTTCCAATAAGTTATTCAGATCTAGATTCTAGAGAATCCAGAGAGAAACCGTTATAAGAAACGTTTTATTTAGAACAGTCCTAATTGATTCGTTGGTCAGTTTTAATTTGAACGAACTGTCCCCCTTACTTGACTCAATATTGTTCCATACTGGTCCAAAAGGGTCAATGTACATCGAAAGAGCAATTCTATGACCTTTGATATTTGTATAATCGACGTCATTCTCGTTGTCGTCGACTTTATAATGTTTTGACCATCACATTGTAAATACAGACTGAAACTTTGGGTTCAGGGACTGAATGAAAAATATTAAAATGCCTAAATTAAAATTTACTCCAAGAATTAATCTAAAAACTAATTTCTTCATTTTACTTAACAAATATTAAAATTGGAATTTTTTCCCTCTGTAGAATAAATCAATTTTTTAACTATTATTATGCGTACAGTGCGAGAAAATATCTAATTCAAATATTTTTTATGTAAAATGAAAATATTGAATTTTGAAGTCAGATTTTGAATTCCTCGTTTTATGCAAAAATATTTACCTATAATTTTCGTTGAATGAAATGGAGAATGGAATTTTGATCTTAACACTTGGGTGCGACGCCCTTAAAGTGCAATCTGCAGACATGGTATCTCAAATAACCAGTTTTTTAGTTTTAAACTTTAAATTTGAAATTGGACTGACCAGTAATTTTATTTCAAGCAATTCCGATTCAGTCTATTGAACTTGAGAAATGAGAAAGTTGGGGGTGGGTCAAAGAATTCCAAGAAGGCACCCCTCTTTAATTTCGTGAGAAGAGGGAAGAATAAATAGAGGGGCACGTGAAGAGAACTTGGAACTCAGGACAGAACACGCAAGCACACATGTGGCCCCTCCCCCATCTCCCCCTCCCCTTCGCGAACCCCCAAAACTCGAACTACCCCTCTCGACGCCATGGGGCTTCCCCCACTTTTCTGTCTTTGCGTCGACCGGTCCCTTCGGCGCGATCGCGGAACGCACTGCTGCTGTCTGGTTCCAGTTCACGACAGCCTCCGCGTAGTTTAGTTTGCGTCGTTTGCTTCTCTCGTGAGGTCATTTTTTAAGTTTATTCTAAATCTGTTCGTGTTCACATTCTCATTTCCAAATCTCTCAGTACCTCTCCACTCGTCCAGTTCATTAGCCACGAAAACGCGCTCAAAAAACCACGAACCGCCAAGTGACTTCCGCTTTCTTTGATTCGAAAAAATAGTTCCGAAAAAAAAACGAGGCGTGCGTTCCGCCGGACGTTCCGCGTGTTAACTGTTCAGCTGTTCAGGTTGGCGGAAGCGAGTTTCAAATTTGCCCGAATCCTTTTATGTTTTATCCTTTTATTTCTTTCATTCCTCTTCCGATATGAAATACTCAAATTCCCATCTGTTCGTCCTCTCTTTCTCCTTTTTTAAAATGGGTTTCTTGAGGGAATGTTCAAATATATTACGTGAAATTAAACAGAGCAAAGACGCTCCAATTTTGGATGTGTTGCTGACGAGAATTTCAAAGGAAATAAAATTGCCACGTAGGAGGGGCTAAGACGGGCGGAAAAATGTTACGTAATATGTGGATAGTCTCTCATTCCTTTTTCCCTGATTTTTTCGTCAGCCAGTTGCTAGTTGCTACCCAAGTTCTAAGTACATTCCCGATCCTTAACGTACTATTTCAAATCCGGTTGATATAAAATTGTGCTAGAGTGATTTTACCGACCAAGCGCGGTGAACAGTGGCGTGAGAAATTGGCAAATTCGTGATCATCTTGCTTCCTTCGTCGCCAGTTTTTTCTCGAGGAAATTTACGTTTCTTCCATTCTTCAAGTTATTTTGTAAGGTAATTCTACAAAAATTGTGCATCAGGAATTTTGAAACGTTTGAAGCAAACATTTTTCGGAGCGAAGAAATTTTGGAGCAAAGTAATTTCGGAGTAAAAAAGATGGACACGTGTTCAATCTTCGTTCGAACTTCAAGGAAGTAATTTTCTCGTGTCTTTTTATTCTTTGGATTTTAAATTGATATTTTTTTTAACATCAGCTTTCTAATTTATTGCAAATAGAGGAAGAAAAATTATATATGATAATTTTTTTTGAAATTTGTGGAAAACTTTGACCACGTGCTTCAAAATCGATCTTTCGTTCGAAGTTCATTTATTGAATTTATTTTACGTTAATGTTAATAATATTAATTCAGAAATATTATTTGAAAGTGCAACACTAAAGAAGGCGCGTGAAATTTGGAATTTGCAGTTTTTACAGAACAGTAAAGATTAATTCTTGCGACGGTTCTGATTTTCCACTTCAGCCATTTTGACTCCAAAATTTTTAAGATTTGTAAGTTCTTTTTTTCAAAATCCGCTTAACATATTTATTTGCTAATTATATAGACTATTCAAACACATTTTTAATTTGAAAATTTTATTTTTAATCGAGTATATCTCGGAGACTAATGAATATTTTGACCTTAAACCTAGTGTACGTTTTCAGGTGAAAGGAGGGAAGAATACCACAATTTCGTATCGAAATTGATCAAGAATTCATAAAATTGACATTTTATTTCTTCAATTACGCGACTGGGTTTGAGCCGATAAAATTATTGTCGGTATCTTTAAGAAAAGGTCGACATTGCCGAGGTGAGTGTGAACGAAAGAGGCTAAAAATGCACCAACATACTCATTACGACCTTTCGTATTCGCACCTGCCTCTCAGGCATGCCGTCAATCGCAACTCCGCCTCAATCCCAATGTGTTTTCTGCAAAGCTCACGTGTCGCACAAAACAATATTATTAATAAATCTTGTTTAATCCAGTCATGGTACAACTCATTCAGAAGCGAGATAATTTAGATCAAAGTCCAAAAGATTATAATATCTTCGAATAATAAGACCAGAAAATTGATACATTTTATTTTTAAATTTTATATATCAAGTTCAGTTTATATCAACCACAAATAATCTTTTACAAAACTCATTAATTCTGTATAATTAATAATATAATTCAATGCAGTTCTTCTTACTTAATCAACTCTCCGTTTATATTTTAGGTCCTCATTTGATGAAATTTATTTTTATTACTCAACTGCGGTTTTGGAATGAAGATAAAGAATTTGAACCCGGTTGAGAAACCGGCTCCGAACGAGCACATTTTCACTCAAGGCTCATTTGAATAAATTTTTTTTCTGCTAGCAAATACTAACAAAATCGATATTCAAATTTTAAATCTCATACTTTAGAATTTTTATTTCTTTCGGCTCTCGACGAATCCCGTTTTTGCATCTCGATTTAGGGCTTTTTCATTAGTTGAATGCGAGTGTCATAAGGCGCAGACAGTTAAGTGATTGTGAATTGAAAACCGCCCGATAAGTTTGTCTCTATCGTTGATGTTCACATTGCCGGGCCCAATTAAATGAAAGCTTCGCGCCATGGTTTCGTAAGGTCGTCTCATCGAGCCATATTTGGTCGGCGACAAACATCGCTACCCACCCTCTTACCGCCTTCGTCGATTCTGATAGGATATTCTATCTGGAATGAAAAACGAGACCCTGACTTCCTCTATTAATCAATAAACTATTTCAAGTCGGTAAAAATCCAAATATTATAGTTTAAAATTGTAAAGTCACTCAAATTTCGAGACAAAAGTGGAATGATGTTCTTTCCACTGTTCTGAACAAATCCTCAAAGTTTTATTAAATAATATTAATTAGTCCCCAAGATATACTCGACTCAATAAGAATTCCGAACTCAAAATATTTCTAAGTTCGCTTATCTCTGGATCTGTAAAATTAATTTTGTTAAATCCTTCTCAAAATTTCAACTTGGTTTATTAGTGGTATAAATATGCCAAATTTCATCAATTTATCTGTACATACATACACACATCTGGAAAATTTTTTAGGGAATATTAGATATATTCTCCATGAAATATATTGAAAAAAAACCTTTTATGTTGTGGAATATTTTTTTTTAAAGCGTGAGAAAAAAACCCAGGAAATTTATATCTTCTTTTTTATTGGCTTTCTCTCTGCCCCTCTTTTCGAGTCTCTCTCGCTCTCTCCTGCTGGGATCCCTCGAACGAACGATCCTACGGTCTACTTGTCAATTTGGTCGCCACAGGGAGCTTCATTCGAAAAATGCACTAAATCAACATATTTTAGCTAATCGATCCACGAATGCAGGGAGGAAAAGCACTATTTCACCGGAGAGGAGAAAATAAAACCTTCCTTTCGTTAATTAATTAAATGAATCACACTGTTATTTCTGAAACCTAAAAGGAATATGCTGAAATTTCCTACGAAACTTTGAACCAGTTATATCAAATTATATCAGAATAATGAAGCTCCTAATTATTTTAATGCAATTAAAAAATTACCCGGCGAGTATTACACAGCTCATCAAGAAACTAAATAAAGTTTCATCAAAAACAAGGTTATCAGTTTGACCCCATCTTTCCAATTGAGGGTCAAAGTTTACACTGCAATTTACTTTAATCGATTTCAACCCACTCCCATGTACATCATTTACGCTTCCTCAGATCAATCTCTACAAAAATTTCTCTAAACGCTTTTTGCTTCCCCATTGAGGAATTATTTATTATTATTTTTCTCGATTTTTCTTAAACTGAGGCAAACCATTTGGCTTTGGTTGTCGTTAAGTTGGCAGTCTGCAGGGATCCCGGTACCTACATGTTCCGGACATTATTTTTATCCGGGTAAGTGTAGGTGCCTAATGGGTAGCAGAAGCCCCTTTCTCACTTGCGCCGTTTCGTTGCCAAGTGTAATAATAATAAACAGCTTTTACATTTCTCCTTACTTCTCCCCAGGAACGAAAGTCAGCTTATTTCTTTTTCCCTGTTTCGCTTCCTTTTTATGAAAAACTTATAACGTTTCAAGTTTATTATTTTAGGTTTTAGTTTGTTATGGGGATTTTTGTTTAATATTTTTTATCTTCAGGGGTTCCAACGAATTTTCTAAAAAATCAAAATCTTTTAGAGTTTCGACCTCTTTTCATATCTCACACTTAGCGAATTTTACCCCATATTCATTTGTAAAATCGATGTGAGAAAATATATTTCATTTAGAATTGAAATGAAAGCTTTTGCTTCGAGTAACGCTTCGAGTATTGGAAATTCAAAGGAGAACATTTTTCATAATTTGTTTGACAGGAAAAAATGCACTTCGTTCTGCAGACTTGACGATGCCTCAAAGCATAAAACAACTTTACAACTTTAACGAGCAGCGTGCACTTAGTACCTATTTACCTATCTCATTGCGGTTACGTCTGCCAACACTTGTGCTTATTTTCGCGTGGGAATACTAGTTCCACAGTGAGTTTAAGTATTAACACGACCATCGTTAAAAAATTTAATTAGGATTTTAATTTTCCTTGGTTTTTCTTAATCACGTGGGTTTAAATATTCCTGGCAACCTGGTCCAAGAGCTGTTCAAATATCTAAAAATCCAAGAAACTGATTTGAAATTGATTTGTTGCATTGTTAATAAATTGATACTAAATTATCAGTTAGCGTGCAGGCAAAAATAATCTCAGAGATATTGTTTGTAGTTTAATTATAATAATTTATTTTTGTAAGGAAATTCACAGTGTGTACAGAGAAGACCGATCAGAGACTGACCTGAACCTAGCTAGCGTCCTAGGTGACAAGGCTATCGAAGGAAAGGGAAATGCAATAAAATTTGGGGAAAACCCAATTAAGATTTTTATAGAGTACAGGACAAAGTGTGTACCTGGATTGCTAGCTAAACCTTCGACTTCATACAATTAATTTTATTCAAAATCTTCTTTCGTGATTCGTCTGGTCTTCGGATCATGGTTACGGCCCTGAACCTCTCCTACAAGCGAGGAAAGAAGACGGTCTGCAGGCTGTAGACACACGTGCGTTGCCGGTTCTCGCCATTCGCTTATGTATAACGACGATCTTTTTTTACCGGCAAGTCGTTAAAAAAACGCTAGCAAGATATAAAGTCGAGCCGCAGAAAGTACGCCTGCTGGCATTTTGCTGGAGAAAAATATTTCCCAGCAATCATTTCGCTATTCTATTCACGAGAATGACGCTGAATAATAGATGCTTTATAAATAGGATGCGAGAACCTAAGGAAGATTTAAAATTTCCTTTGTATTGTTTGATAAAGAATATTTTGTTAGTAAGTTAATTAATATGACGTATATGTTGTGACAAGAAATCATATGACATACTACAGTCTTATATCTACTACAATCCCTCGACCAACGGGATTGAGGAGCGGCCATCTTTAGACAACGGATTAAATGTTCATTATGGATATTAGGCCCCAGTAATTTGCATAAAGGCGGAGTTCCCGCGATAACGAGGCACGGAAGACTCGTCCGACTGGCGAATCACTTCATATTCCCGCCTCACACTTGAAATTTTTCCTATTTTTAAACACACTCTTCATTTCTCTCCTGGATCTTTCATTCACGTTTTAAACTCACTAATTCTTGCTGAGACAGAAATTGTACAGACTTACATACTTTTCTTCTTAAATTTCTTTTTTATTTTAATATCTATTCCAAACTGTCGATTCGTTTTGGCTAGACTGGAATAAAATAGTAATTCTTCGAGTAGACTTTTTTTTAAAAAAAAAGGTCCCTATACGAGTTTTTCATATTTACACAAATTCAAAACCCCATGTGGAGCCTTTTGTGTGACCTGTGAGGCTTCAAAGCCGCTGAATTGTGATAGACGAGGGGGACGCGATTTAGAAAAGGTTGAATGGTTCGTGGTTCTTGCCTGAATTTTCAGCCACCTGCATGTATTTGAGAGACTCCCACGACGACACCTGCATGTAAATGCAGGTATTATATAGGGTTTGAATATTTAAGACTGCCATTTCAAGGGAGCTTAATAAAGAAGCCCCAGAAAAATAAATTTTCAAAAAGTAATTTAAATTTTAATACAAACGAGTGGAATTGTTCCTTTCACTGACTTTAGAAAGACTGCGAAGTTTCATTAAAAAATATTCATTAGTTTCGTAAATATACACAATCCAAAATAAAATTTTCAAATCCAAAATATTTTTGAGTTTCTACTGCCTTGCATTTCTCTCCATCTATTGGTCCTAGAGAGTTCTAGTTTTTTGTAAAATCCTCACAGAGGTCTCCTCTTGAAGTCAGCGGTTTAATAATTTATAAGCATGGGCCATAATGTAAACGGAGAAGAGTTCTAGGGTCGTCCCTGAGAAAGAGAGTGCTAAAGGCAGCCAGAAAGGGATGGCAGTTTGAGACGAAGCTAAAACGGCTGTTGTAGATGCCGAAGGATCGAATCTCTCTTTCTCTCTTATATTTCCCTTCCTTGGTCGCGTTTATTTATTGCCGGTATTAATACCAAGCTCGGAGAGTCGTTCGGTGATTACATAAAACTCGCTTGCCTCTCATTTCCTCGGCAATACGGCAGGCGGTTTTGCCCTCCCTTCCCCCTATGCCAGTTTCTCATCCCTCCCCGATGGATCTTATCTCCAACCGTAATGGGACCCGGTTAACTGGCATATCTATCCGTCTATCGTGACTCTCCTCTCATTGGAGGTCTTGGGCACGAAAAGTAGAACCAAAAAATTATTCTTTCAAGAAAAAAAATCTAGAAAAAAGGATATCAGTGTCGAGTGCAACGAGCTGGATTCGAGGAGACACCAGGACGAAGAGAAAGAGGACTTTTCATCGAGCGGAGTATCTGTTCACATCTTACCGGGCAGCATTAGATTAAAATTGAACCTTCTAATACTGTCAGGTAAAGATGTCGTCAGGATTCCGAAGTCAACGTGATCTCCGACAACAAAGTTAAAAACTGGCTCAGAAACGATTGGAAAAATTAATTACAATTAATACTAAAACGATATTTATGTAAGACTACTTGGAAAAGTTGAGATAAAAAAGCGTGTGACACTCTCTTATCTGATGTTTTCGTCTTATCGTAGCCTCGTTTTATCACCTCGAGCTGAAAATTTAGAACTCGTGATATTTTAACCAGGCTCGTGATCTCGTACTTCTACCAAGATTTACAATATTCCAGAAAAAGCTTTTAATGAGATTTGAATATTTTTACATTCTCATCAGAGAAGGTATTAGATTTGTGCAAAATTTCCCCCCCCCAGTTTTTGTCAAATGTCCACGTTTTGGGACCCCCTGAACCCGAAAAACATGTTTTTACGAATGTGTCTGTCTGTCTGTCTGTCTGTCTGTGGGTCTGTATATTTTGTTTGTGAGCACGATAACTTTCGAAAGAATTGACAGATTGGATTGTCCTTTGGTATACTCTTTAAGTGTCCTAAAATGAAGGTCAAGTTCGTTGGCCAGCCATTTTGGATAAAAATTCAAAAATTGGGAGCATTTTGAAAAATTTTGAAACCACTTTTTTTTTTAATCTAGAAATTCTAATGACGCACGTTCGTAGTACTCAAAAAGTCGAACAATTTTTCTTAATGACTTTTTTGGATCAAAACAAAATTGAAAGACTTATAACATTTTGAAAATCCAAAAAAATCAAAGAAAACTTAAATTAGAAGCCAAACAACGCTCGATATGAAAAAAAGTCTAAAGATGAAAAATGTTTCTTTTTGAACGCCCTATAGGATCCGCATAACAACTTTTTGAATTTCCTTAAAAAATCGAAAATTCAAATTTTGAGCCAAAAAACACGAGATGCAGAGAAAATGATAAGAAATATAATTATTCGCCTTAAAAAGATCTACAAGTTCTCCTTTGGCCATTTTTCAATAGAATGAGTAGTTTTCGTTTAAATGGTGAAAAATATTGTTAAACAGAGCCGAGCGCGGAGCGCGAGCTTTAAATCAAATATCGAGCGCGAAGCGCGAGTGCCCTGATGAGAATGTGCTCCTTAAGGTCGATAGAACCTTAAGTAAATTAGTTAAATTTTGCATTCAAAGCTGTAATTTAATTTAATTTAATTAAATTTTTAAAAATATAAATTACAAATATACAAAAATAAATTAAAATATAAAAATATAAATTATGTAATTTAATTAAATTAAAAAAAAAACATATCTTTAAGCGTCCTGTAAAGCGCAAGCTTCACTAAGGGCACAAGCGCGCGAAGCGCGCAACACGGAGCGCGAAGCGCGACGTGTATATATATCGGAGCGCGAAGCGCGACGATCGAACTATATTCGAACCCCCGCGCGCCGTAGGCGCGCTCATTTTTGCGAGCGAAGCGAGCCGCGCGCGAAGCGCGCGATGAGAATGTGCCCGCGAAGCGGGCAGATTTTTTAAATACAAATTATATCTGTTCTGTTATAAATTTTAATTGCTAATAAGCAATTTTTTCAGCGCCACTTGTCAATATATATTCAAATATACAGGAAGCACATTAAAATTCTTTCCTTCTCGAATTTTGATCAGGAGTATAAAATTACGAATGCTTAAAATCATGTCCGCCATTCCCCGTTTGGATTTTTTGCCTTGAATGGAGGCCGAATGACATTTTTTTGGACATTAAGATTGCCTAAATGGTTTGAAGCGTCGAAGTGAATGCAAATATCAACTGTAGTATGTATGAACATGCGTGTAGCGTAGCTGGGTAGGAGGCATCTGGAAACAAAATTGCGAGACCCAGGAGCGAGTAGGCGCGTCAGGAATGTAACGTCTCAAAAACGGTGTCACGATCGTAAAAGCGCTGCGTGGGTCTGTGACTCTGGCCCGAAGAAAGAGGACACTCGACTCGGCGAGGGTCCCTTGGGACAAATCCAGAGGTTTTGTTTTTTAGGATACAATCTCCAATCCCGAAAAGGAAACATTTGTCTTATTTAAGTTGTCTTGGATCGACTTACAACCATTTCTGGAAATTGTTATATTTATGTGCCGAGGGTATTTTTAAGACAAGATTGGCTTTTCTCAAAATTTAAGAGCCCCTTAGGTAGGTGGGATTTACTTTAAGCTGATTTTATGGCCTTCAGCTCCTTTCCGGATGTTTAGGCACCATCAGACTTTATCAAACATGTTGAAACTGAATTAAATTATCTCCCCAGATAAGAATCTATGAGTTGCCTCATGCCCAAGTAGTTTCCAAAAAACTAGAGTTCGTTACGATTGAGAGATCAAGAGATATGCAGGAAAGAAGAAACCAAAAATATTTTGGAAACGAAATTTTTTATTTTGGTTCGATTATATCTCGGGAACTAATCATTATTTTTAACTAAAATTTCAAGATACTTTTTGTCTTGATGGTTACAAGCTAACCATTATAAATTTAAGATACATTTGACTTTTCGCGTGTTTTAATTAATTTTAGTGTTTAAAAAATTTTCAAAGAAATTTGTGGATTGAGTATAGGGCTTGTCTCGTCATTCATGTGAGGGACATTGGCGCGATTTGGCAACACTGTCTAGATCTGAGTTCAGACTTCAGACAGTGGAAGAAAGCTCTTGAACTCCTTAGTATAGGGACGAGAACTGAACACCAACTCGGCCTTATCTTCACTGTAGCATGTAGCTGATTTATGAGCGCGTTAACTGCATGCCTTCTAAATATAAAATTCATCGGAGGGCGTCGTTGCACGGCTACCGAAACGAATGGGAAACGTTTATACGAGAAAGCACACATGAGAGAGAGAGAACGAAATATAGTTGAGGAGAAAGAAAGAAAGAGTTAGTGGAAAGAGAAGTCTACATACTTTGTATTGGTTCGTTGAGCATAGGTGGCCTCCAGGGCCAATTACAATCTCGAGAAAAAGGAACAAGATACATCATAGGATGGATGTAACATTTATTGCGTCCTCAAAGTTCCGTAAGGGCAATTTATGTTGAAAGCGCGTTACGCAGATTATATAGATCCAAGTATTATTTATAGGAAGGGCTCGTCCATTGAATCTAAATTGGAATTTGATGCAAAAGAGTAGACTTGTTCTTTCCACTAACATAAACATGGACACCAATAATCAAGCAAAAATAATAATTACTTTCAGAGATATATTCGTTTCAAAATAAAATTTTCAAATCCAAAATCTTTTTGAGTTCATATTTCCTTGAATATCTTTGCTTCTGTAGACTCTAGAGATCTGTAATTTTTTTTTAACTCTTAGTAAACGGTTCTAGAATAAAATAGGTCCTTATGTATCTCAAATTTATGTATTTCATAAAATTCGAAAAGAAATTAGGGTTTTAGTTATTGGTACAAACAAGTTAATGGGCGGTCAGAGTAACATTGTAAGATTTTTTATGAGCGATTCTTTACACTGTGTCAATATATTGAGACATTATTGGAGGGGAGATAGTGTCTTATTAACTCGGCGGACATAGTGAACTATTGGTAGGTCGTAAAACGTTAAACGGCTGTAAGGCTAAGGCTCCTCTTCATTCGCAGCGGGTAACTCGGCTGCACCAAAGTTTATGGTCGTCCCCTTATGGGTCCTTGTATCGTCACACTTTATCTATTCCAATTTTGCCTAACGAACTTACCATTCGTTTTTCCCTACATTTATCATCAACCTGACTTAAATATCAAAAATATCTTCATATAATTTAAATTTCAGAGTACAATCGGGTGATCTTGAAAAAGACTTCAGATTTCAAGTGAAAGGTGTAATTTTATTGCTGCTGTAGAGGTGAAGCTAGACCCCAAATTTCAACTAAATATTTGTATTACTTAGGAAGATATAACTGTTTGAAAATAAAAAGTTGTTTTTTTCAAAATACTTCTGAGTTTCGTTAATCGTCTATATCTTTTGATAGAAAAAAGATTAAGAGTTCTCAAAGAAGTCCTGCTTGAGATGCGGGATTAAAAAATTAAAAAATGCAGATACAGCTTTCTACTTGAATTTCATCAATTGATATTAGGACTTAACGGCTTACTGCCAGACATTTTTAAGCAAATCCACGCACGCCTATTAAGATAACAACATACCACCGGAGCCTATAATATAGAGCTCATTTGAATTCTGTGTTGATTTAATGACACGAGGTCTGGTGTCGATATAGAATAAGTCGATTTACACATGTAATCCCTCAGCGACTTACCAAGGATCTCTGGTGCTAGTTACTGCTTAAAAAGTCGTAAGTGGTACATAAAGGAGAGCGGACACCTTTTTTGTTGCGAATAAAAAGCCTCTGCTATGCTGTTATAAAGTATGAACACATAATCTTAGGCGACAAAGGTTAGCTCGTGTAAACAAATTCATTTTAAGATTTCCAGAATACTTCAATTAACGAGGGGTGTTATTAATAGTGATGAGGACGTTTGATTATTATGATATTATTATTATAATTCGATTATTCATCACGATCATATTCACTGAGCAGCGTACAAGTGGCTTGAAAAAAACTGGATTTGAATGCGAGCAATAGTTCGAATGATATATCGGAAAAGAGAAACTCAAAAATATTTTGGATTACAAAATTTTATTTTGGATCGAGTATATCTTCTAAAGTAATCAATATTTTTGAATAAAATTTGGAGTGCTTGTTGCTCTTGATTGTAGTCTTCGAATTTCGGGTTCGTTTGTCGGTTTCGGTTCTTTTTATTCGATTTTTTATTCTCTACAGATTGAGTGTAAATTTTCTTTTTCTTTTTTTTTGTATCTTTCTTTTCTTTCTTTTTCATTTTCTCTTTCAGCCATGTTCCATTCCTATCTCTCGCGCCAAGATTTTATTTTTTTTCGCCTCTTTCTCGTTCTTCCCTCCCACTCTGATGGGATGACTATCTATAATTAACTCGAGTTCTACGCTTGAGTAAAAAACCACGAAACGTGTTAAAGAGGCTGGATCGCCCAGGAGGATTTTCTTCCTAATCGTGCCTCTTAGAAGTTAGAAGGAAACCGAAACTATGATGTGTTAGAGTTATTTCCGGTAGCTCATTGCCACCTCTAGTTTGTCTTCTCTCTTAATAGCTTTGATGAAAAATTTATTGATGAAGGAGCAGAAAAAAAAAGAACAGAGTTTCAGTGATTTAAAATTACGGCGACTTATGATTCAACGGTTTAAATGTAGAAATTGTGAATGTCATATACAAATATTTATACTTGTATCGTTATATCTAAACCACAAACTCATGAATAAGATTTCTCTGAAATATTATCAATTTCTCAAATTTCCTTCCACACGAAAAAAAATAGTAATCGAGCCAACTATCAAACTTTCATTAGCTGATGTAATTACTAAAATTGTAATTACTAATTGTAATTACTGACAACTCATTTTTTAGTCAGATTTCTATTTAATTCTTACACTTGTAGGAAAATCTCGTAAATTCTGTATCTCAGGAATATTACTTCTACTATTTCAGTTAAACTACATTATGCACAGAAAAAACAAAGTGTGAATCTAACACCAGTTTCAGGGTACTATGTACCTGCAACAAAATTTACTCTCGGTGGTGTGTGCATATCACCCAGCAAGGAGGGTATCATTTCCCTTGGACTTGGGGTACGCTGTCAATTGTTTTGATACTTTTGCGGCCAAAACAAAAGAAGGCACTTTCGTTCCCAGAGTCCGGGTGTAGATTATACCCTACCTTGAAATAACCTGCAACAAATTTTACTCCAGACTTTTTACTGTGTGGTATTTTTTTGAATAAAAAATATCACTTTTGATACTTTGTTGTTGCCTCAGTTAAAAATCTGAGAGCAGCAACCATCAAATAATAACCAGCTCAGCAAAATTGGAAGATATTTTCAGTAATTAGTGATAAAAAAAATTCGCATAAAATACATATTTAGCAGCGCAAACAATTATTCGACCTCAAGACATTTTTATATTAAAAAAATTGCGTGGGATTGCATGAGGCTTCATATAAGTATGTCTGCTTACTCGTTCAAGATAAGTTTTGTATCTTATCGCACCGGAATGGACTTGTGACACTACTGACACAAGTCCATTCCTCTTTTGGCGAATACTTGATAAAAGTTTATAAGTATTGTTATCTTATAACTTCTGGCGTCGATTTTCGTCTCCCGTACTATTTTCAGAGACTGCTTTCCTCCTATAATACAAACATTATGTGAGAAAAATTGTAAATTATAATTTGAGAAGTATAATTAGAAAGAAGAATCGAATATTACTCTTTTTTATTATTAGGTCTTTCAGAGGCGCTCAAAAATGATTAATGGTGAAGTGTGAAGTCTTAATTATTTCGAAATTGTGAACACATGTGACAAAATGTGTGTACAGCTTGTTTGATAAATAATTCAAATAAGCTCTTCCTTCAGAATTGATGTTACTTTTTCCTATTTTCTTGAAGCTCAGTGATTAATACAATTTGAAGAATATAAAATATTATTTTATTACTTTTATGATATAAATTGATAGCTTTTCCTCTTCTGCATTTTTTGGAAAATTTCACAGAGTGAACACATTTTGAAAAAATTTTCAGGGAAATGCTTCCAAAGAAATGTAAACTTATTGATAAATAATAGTAAAATATAGGATCACTTGTCGCGTATCTTTGTCTTGCATTTTTTTTGTCAGTGTTTTAGAGATTTTTCGGATTTTTAGTGATTTTAAAGTTCCTCGTGAAATTATAAAAAGATTTTAAGATGCTTACAGGAATTTTAAAAGATTTTGACGAATTAAAAAAAATTTCAAGTGGTTTTTATGATTTTTAAAAGATTTTGTGGAATTTTATTCGCATTTTTAATACATTTCTCTCATGGAAATTTTTCTAAAACTCGGGGAATTTCAGGAAAAAAGTAAATGGCTGAATTTATCATTTAAAATAGTTAACATGCGGTAAATTCAGCCATTTTCTTTTTTTCTTCCCTTCCATCCTTCCCCTCCCGATTTTCTCATTTTTCACATTCCTTTCACTAATGCTGTAATAATTTTACTTTCTTGCCTAACGATAAAAGGAAAAGATGTGTTTAGAGACGATTTAGATGAATACCGACTGTTTATCTTTGGCAGTGGGACCATGTTATGTTGGGCTGATAGGAAGTGAAGTGGTCTCGTCTCTCGAGGTTCTTATCTCAACGACGATAGCGACCAAAATGGGGTATAAGTTGCAGCTTTTAGATACACCGAAGACTCTAGAAATAGGAAAGTCCCAATAACGGTTTTTCTGCAAATGCGGTCGAGAGTGTCGCAAATATTGCGCGATTTTTGGCGAAACCGGTCTGTCTGCAAATAAGGCGGCAATAAAGATTCCTTAGCTGCGAACATCAGTGTGTCATGCTCTAGACATAAAATCCTGGAAATAACGAGGCAGCTGCAACGCATCCTGTCAGGACGAGCTTCACAGTTTCTCCCTTCTTTCTTTTTCTACCCCTCTTTATTTTCCTTTCTTCCATCTTGATTTCTGTCCTTTTTCCTCCCTTTCTTTTTCTTTCTTTCCTGATTGATTTCTCTCGATCCTTTCTTCCTCTTTTTCATTTCTATAACTTCATCCCTTACTTCTTCTCTTTATTTTGTGGCGTGCATTTTCTCGAGTTGTGTTTGGCAGAAAAATAATAATTTCTACAAACACAATTAGCCCTAAGCCTAAGTGCTGCCGCGCCAGTCCTTATTATTTTTCCTCGACCGTAAGAGACAAATTTCTTTATGGTTAACCGTAATAAACCAATCTCTTTATGGTCGACCGTTATAAACCTAATCCGCTAATTATCGAGTAGGAGCACGTTCCTCATCGATCAAGTAACCTTGGTCCCAGTTACATTTTCTCTCGAAATTATTTTACAAGGGATTTTCTCCTTCCCTTGCGATTTTCGAGTGGATGTTTCCTTGCTGGGGGCCTTTTCCAGCATTCGGTCTTGAACTTGCGACGCGGACAAATCTCTGTTCTTTTTGCGAGGTTCGTTATTCGCCGACTACCGAGTCAACGCGACTTTAGCCTACTTTCAACTAATTCTAATTTAATAATGTTACTTCAATAAATAAATAAACTAACGATTCACCTCAGTGTTTTATTTCACCCGCTCACGGACCTCAATTTCTACCACTCTTCCTTACTTACACTTTTTTTTAATTTTCTTATATTTTATTTTTCTTTATCTTTTTAATTCTTTCTTTTCCTTCTTGCTCTTTTTTATCAATTCCATCTCCGTTATGGTAACGAGCTCTTCTCATAATTTTTACATTTGTATTCCTTCCCTTGGTTCTCTTCCACTCATTGTAGTTAAGTTACTCTTCAAACATTTTCAGGCACAGAACTAATTACATGACATTAAAAGTCATTCAGACGTTATTCATGTTCCTCCCTCTCCCTTTTTATTATCAATAGACGTATTCTGTGTCAATTAAACATTAGAGAAGTGTGTGAATGTCAGACTTTTTATGTGACCCAGGGGCGTTGCAACGGAATTTTTCTGGGGGAGCAAATTCGAATGAAAAAAAAGTCATCTTATTGTGTGAAATGATAGTAGAGATAACAATATTTAATGCGATGCGAATAAGAAAATTATTATCACTTGTTTTTGAGGGGGGGGGGGAGAATTACTATATTGCCCCCCCAGGTTGCTACGTCACTGCTGTAACGAGATAATAACCCTAAATTGATATATTCTTCTAGGAACTTATATATTTTATGACAGTTTTTTTGTTTTATTTATAAATGTTATTTTTATCTCTTATTTTTCATAAAGTTAGTATCAATCTATAAAAACATATCTATAAAAAAATCTATAAATAATAGAACTTCATTTCCGAACTGAATGAACAAGCTTCTCAATTAAAATATGTAAATTATTAATAGCTGTTTTATCATCTTCCTGTATTGAACTGAAAATATATTTTTCAAGAACAGGACATGCAAATGCCGGAGAGAAGTCGCCAGTGAAGAAATATCTTCTTCAAGAATAAGTAAAGCCTTATCTTCAACGACCTCGATATTTGCAACTTCGATTCGCCAGCAAAAAGAAATCGCTTCTTATCACATTTTGCTAGAAACATCCATTACGGATTTTTCCTATCTGTTGTATTTTTTATCCCATTTTTATTCTTTTCTTTCTTTTATTTTAATTGCCGAGTTTCATTATGCTTCATTAGCAGGAAAATATGAAACGTGATGGAATTTTTTTAAAGCTAAGATAAATTCGTGCCATGTATGATTGATACTATCATTTATAGTGTATGAGGAGTGATAAAAGAATAATTATGAATTTTATTGTTACAGCTGCTTATTAATAATTTACTTCCTCATTAAATATTATTTCATATACGTATAATTTGTATAAATTAAACGAATAAATATTTCTTCAGTAAGGTAATTATATTTTAAGCATTGATAATAAAGGAAAATTAATAAGTTTGCATATGATTTTTCGACTCTTACCTAATATGTTAATAAATTATTTATTAAAAGTGAAAAGTGTATAAATTTTGAAGATTCATGTTCAGATCTAATCCTCAGGTTTTGAGAAAATTAGAAACAGTCCTCAGTATTTGTTTTCACGCAACCCAAGCGTTTCTACCCACGCGCATACCACATTTATTTATAGCGTTATACCTACGAAATCATTGCCGATCAAAATGATGCCAGAAAAATCGCAAGGAAAGGTTTAAAAATGTTTTGAAGTTGTTTATAAAATCACTTAAAATATATTGAATCCTTTTAGAGACTCGACTCCGTAGCGTAAAGTTTATAAAACTATAAATTGCTTTTATGGTAAAGTACCACGTGCCCTTAAAAATATATTTTTAAAATAAATTGTAACATTGTTATGGGGTAAATTACACATGTCTCAACCCACTATGCATTGTTTATTAATAAAAGAAATCTACTTATATGTATTTATAAGCGTGAATTGTCCGGGTCCGGGAATTTCGTGGTCAAAATTTAGTGACAGCCAGTTTTATAAGATCTATCGAACCTTATTTTTTCGGCGAAACAAATATTTTTAGAACTGAGCAACACTTGGCCTATATGTTTAGGAGAGATGAAGAGGTAAAGTTGAAAAACTTAGCGAATGTTTTATTTTAATCTAGAAAAAGGTTGAGAGAAATGCGTTGGTATAAAATCGAGATAATTCTGAGGACATTTTTCAGTAAAATGGATCTTGAATGCATGAACATAACACACACGCACTCTGTACTATATAATAAGTACCTATATACAGCAGAATGAAAATGTGCAACGACTCTTATCATAAGATCAGGAGGGTTTGATAAATTATTGCTAATTAAAGAAAAAGCCTAATGATCTCGCCTCGATTTACACGCGAGAAACTCAATGTATATATATCAGAACTTGCTTTCTGTATATGCTGCAATGCTGCATGTACTGTATAAATGTGTACTATATATACCCGTAACCGTGTTACCAAGCACGGTTTAATTAGCACCTGCTTTAGCATTTTCTACTGACCACCATCAGCATCTCGCCAAATGAGAATTTCGCGCTTCGTAACTCTCGTTACTGATAATTATATCATATTTTCAAAATATACATACATTTTCAGCCATTCTTGTATGTTATTATGTTATTCTTATGTTCTTATCATTTATGTTCTTAACATTTATATTATATTATTTCATTGAAGTACTACCATTATTTTGGCTTTTCACTTTGTTTTCAGAAGTTATTTGCACATTTTTCGGGTCAGTTTAATAACAATAATTAAGGTATAATAATCTGTAGGTTTTAGACAAGCAAAGAATATAATTTTATCGTTCAGTGATCTCACCTGGTGACAAGATCACGGAGATATCGATGGCTAATGGAATCACCAGATCGTTTAGTACCTGAAAAATATAGAAATGTGGATTATTAATTTAAAATAAGCGAATCGATTACAAGATTAGCAGATTACAGGATTTATTGCACCAATTCCGACAATTATTTTATTTAGAATTCGTTTCGCCTTTTTTAGTGGTATTTTATAGATTTCTTAAACCATATAAGAGCGGTGTGTATATTTAATATTATAATATAAATTTAGGATTTAATTGATGGAGCAAAAATTCTCACTTCCGTCGTGTCATTTTTGCTATCTTATTTCTCATACTCTGATTAAATATACTTGCTTACGAAAGAGCATTGCACAAGTTGCTGGAGCAATGTCAGCGAAAAAAAAATTCTGAACATGCTTAAACTCATAAGACATATTTCAAAATAAGTGGAAATACGTATTTTTTAATGACAAATTTGTTGTTCTTTCAGAATTATGTCTCAAGCAAATTAATGTAGACATAGACATATACAGGATTTAGGTGTGTGCAGTCTATGTGATACTTGTCAGTCGGGATAAACGCACTTACGCAGATCATGCGTTTATATTGCGACTATCCGTTATTTATATCTGGCTCGCCTCTGCAATAACTAATAAAGACCCTCGGCTCCGGTGTACATAACATTGCAGAATTGTTGGATCAATCACTAGATATACTAGCCACTACTGGTATCAATGTTAATTGATCTTGTTTACTGATTTTTCTCCCATCTTAATTAATAAGTGCGTATCCATCGGTAAGCTTGCAAAAAATTAATCGATAAAATGCGACCTTTATGTATGAATTCTACATTTTTACATCCTCATATCAGAAGGTATTAGATTTATCTAAAATGTCCCCTCCCATTTCGCCTTCCTCCTCCCCGAAAATGAAAGGGCTATGTTCTATCAGAGATTTTTTGTAGATTTCACAAGATTTCAAGACTTTAAGTGACTTTAAGGAATTTTAAGGGATTTTAAGAGATTTCAAGTGCTGTCAAGTGATTATAAAGAATTTCAATGGATTTCTAAAGAATTCAAGAAAGTTTAAGGATTTTCTGATTATTAAACGAAAGAAAATAACTTTTGAATTATTTTCAAATTCCTATAGGAATTTGAAAATTTGCCTTAAAATCAGTTGATACAAATACTGTAAAATTTCTTGAGGATCCTTAAACTCCTCTGAATTAAAAAAAAAAATAATAATAATTCGCTTTCGGAAGATTTACAAATTTCTCATTTAACATGTTTTGATTGGATAAATAATTTTCGTTTTATTTTATATCCCTTCAACTTCTTTAAAATTATTTGAAATTTTTCGATATTTTCCCTAAAATTACTAAAAATTCTACAAAATATTGTTATATTCCTTACAATATTATATATATTGCCTAAAATCCTATGAAATTCTTCTAAATTGCGTAAAATCCCCTAAAAGTCCTTAAAATTACTTAGTATCCTATACAAAATAGTGACTTTCCTTATAAAATTACTTAAAATCCTACAAAATGTCGTCAAATTCGTGAAAATTATTTAAAATCTCATGAAATCAACAATGTTTTCGATATATGACTCAAAATATGTAAAATTTAATTATTTTAAAAATTAAAAGAAAAAATTTTTTTTAATTGAAGGACGCTCTTTCAGTATTCGAAGCACATGGTATGATTAAGAGAAGACATATAGTTTTTGTGGTGGAGGTCGAACCCATGGAGTCCATGGACAAAATAAGGACACGTGCGAACCATATGCGATCTCTCGGTTTTCACTTTTCGATTTTCTGCCCAGGATTCCACGATCCTTCTTCCCTTGGAACCTTGAATACTCAAATCATCTATTAACTATTTCCTTTACCAGAAGAAGAAATATTTAAATTTTCCCACGTGTAACCAAACGCCTTAAAGTAATTTACTAGGAATCGGTGAAACTGGCCAAGAAGCTCAAGAGTCCAAAAATCGCTTCTTCTCATCCGAAGAAAATCTTGTTGATTTAAGAGAAATTTTGTAAATTCTCAATATATAAATCGAATATAGTATGTTGTTGAGAATGTTATATGTTATAAGTTGAGAAAGCAGAGAAATTTGGTCTGGAAATTCAGTTATACTCAAAATTCAAGAACGTCTAGATCATTTAATTCATTTGCCAATTCGATTCTGGAAAAGTCGAACGTCTCTTTTCACAATCTTATCAAACTTGACCCATGATACCAGTGATTGACGCCTTGGATTTCTGTGAAAACAGGTTTGCGGGTTATTATAATGCATTCAATGCTTGTGCAGCTTATTTATGCATATTTTTATGTTTCGTTATTATTATTATTATTCTGTGGGTATATTTTATTGTGTTCTATGGCATCCATATTTAAAACGTCATGTTAGTTAAGCTGTTATACTCGTTAATCAAATACAAGTGTTTTCTTCATAGCATATTATCTTATAATATATATGTGCAATGCATATTCAGCATATACAACAAACATCCACTTCATTGATTTAGAAAGTATAATTTTCTTATCGAGAAGAAATAATTTAGAAATTAGAAAAAAAAAGTTAAATTAATTCATCCTTATACTTATAAGGATATGACTGAAAATCGACACTATAAAATCTAAAGTGCTTTAAAGTATCGTTAACCCTTGAGTTCTACTTTCTTAAAAAGAGGGCCCTACGAATCAAGACCAAGAGAGCCCAAGAACTCAGACCAGACCCAGCAAAACAGGCTTAAGAGTTGTTTGACCAGCTGCCACGCCATCGCCAAGAATCCCTTCCATCTCTCTCTGTCTCTTATTTTCTCTCTTTTTTTATATTCCCCCACCTTCCTCTATCTCTTGAAGTATTAAAGTCTTGACGACGCTTTCCCAATTCCACGTTTTCTAATGCCGATATATGTGAGGACACGTACATGTGGCTTTCTTTTCATATATGTACACGCAGTACGTCACACACATACTACTTAAACCAGACGCAACACATTTTCGTCTTCGTCGACTCATGAGGCTTCTTGTTGCCAGGCGAATGGAAACAATTTAGCCACACTTGACGATGTCATTCTCACATTAACTCGAGTCGGAAGAATTATCAAAGTTCTAGAGAAAAAACGGGCCTTGTCATTACACATGTGTAATGTTATCTTCTGATTGTGTGATGTGGCCACTGAGTGCTTATCTTGAGATTTATGAATAAACAAAATACTTTCTTATTTGCCTTTTTTATTGTTCACTCCATTTTACGAAAAATATATCTGGGAGTGAAATCTAAAGATGTGAAGTTTAAAAGACGTTGTTAGAACGTTCAAAAAAACGTCCTAACAGGCCAAAAAATGTCCAATGCATTTCAAATATGTCCTAAAAACGTATTTGGAACATTTTATATTTTTAGGACGTAATTTGGTCTTTAGAACGTTTTTAGGATTTGGTTCCATACTGAAATACTTTCTTTTGCAACTAATAATGTATTGAAAAACATTTTTTTCGCATTAAAAGTATACTATGTTTTACTATTTTTATTGACTCGAAAAAGTACTTTCTTAAATAAAAAATGTACCAAAATGGTAAAGATTTAAAAGTCAGAGAGAAATTTAGTTTCTCTTGCTCTATATGTGTGTCTATTTTAAACATTAAAAAAATAATTGCTGAAAAATATTGCCACAACTCTGCCACACATATTTTTTATATTCTTTTACCCCCTTTACATATTTTTTATATTTCTCGGGAAAACATATATATAGTATGATACAGTAATAATTGACTTCAGCATTGGTAAAACACATGCTTGCAGTAATTACCAATTCTCCCTCCTCTTCCTATTGTCATTAAACCGATGTACACGGAACACGCCTCAGGTGGTAGTTAAATGCACTCTATAGTAATAGCAAACAATGAATTGAAAATTATCTTTTTACAGTCATTTACTCATGTAAGCGCTCAGATATATCAAGATTTAAATTAACAGTCTCGCAACGTTCATTAACATTATTATAAGTGACTGATATGAATAGCAATCTGGATGAAAGTGTCTTGAAATTAGCGGCTACGCTTACAACATCCATTGCACGTATGTAATACAATTATGAAATTAATTGGATCAGTAAAATCCCTTAAAATTATTTAAAATCTCATGAAATCCCTTAAAATATCTAAAATCCTAATAAATATCATAAAATTCTAATAAATAACAAAAAATTCTTTTAAATTCCATAAAATTATTCAAAATCCCATGAAATCTCATTAAATCAACAATGTTCTTTTTAGACATAGGATTTGTTAAAAATTATTCTAAAAGTCTAAAAGAGAATCAAGAAACCGACACAATTGTAATGCCCTGATAATTTGGTGTGCTTAATTAAAATGTCTTTGTCACTTTCTTCAATCTTCATCCCCTCATTCTCGAATCAGCGCTTGCGTATAAATATAAACGGAACTCGTCTGGTCATTCGGCAAGCTTCCCTCGTAAGGTTGATCAAGGGTGCGTTCGTGATGGGGTTGAGGCTTGACCCTTGGGTGGAAAGTCTCTTTTAATGCCTTCCTATCACACCATATTGCGTGACGCTTTACTGTCATCATCACCACAGAGACATTGCAGTCGTCTTTTACCTCCATATAAAACTCCACCCCCACCGCCCCTATTTATTATCCACTAATAAGGCCCAAAGACGCAGATATGAAACGTGTTGGTACATAATAGCTAGCGCGGCACTTACACAACTTGGCTTTTTGTGTAAGAATCGCCCACTCAGATCGACCTGAGACATACTGATGGCTATATGTCAGAGATTGCAACTGATTAGTGAATAAAACCGGTTAACGACGTTATTTACGATACAGAATGATATGCTTTTTTTATTTACATGATCTACGAGCCATTGTCCGTTCTTTGTGGAAAAATGAAAGGAACTTTGATCGACGTTCTAATAATTTGAATTTTTGAGATTTCTTACATTCTCATCAGAGAAGATAATAAAATTTGACACCCCTCCCTTCCCAGTTTATGAATTCCTTTAAAATTCCGCGAAATATCCTGAAATTCCTCAAAATGCTGAGAAATCTTTTAAAAATTCTAAGAAATCCTTTTAAAATATACATTTTGTATGAAAATTGTGACAGAATACATAATTCTGGTGTAAGGATCACTAGAACTATATTTTTGAAAATTATATAGGCCTATTATATTCTAAAATGGTATATTTTCTAACCCTGCATAATTTGCTAGCATCACTTCAGTTCTACTTCTCTTTCATCCGAAAAAGTTGAAATTCGTTCAAGTCGTAAAATTGTATAAGTGCCTCTCTCCACAGGTTGTTACCCACATAACTGAAATGCTGATCTTTATTCAGCATCAGACTTGTTATTTAATATTTGCATCCATTCACAATATGTGCATTTATGTTACTCAATAACAAAAGATATCTTGATTTCAGATATAATTATCGGTGTAAGTTTCTGGTTTTGACAAAAGTTGTTCATTCAGAGTTATAATAATTTACAATCCACCCACACTTTTCGATTAATGCCTCCGAGGAAAAAGATGAAAGCTCCCAGTTTCTTTGGAATGTTTGTAATTTTATTTATGAAAAAGAATGAAGTAAAAAGAATAATGGCGTGTTTCCGTTCTTCTCTTTGGCGTCGAGTTGCTCCGCCACGAGGCCGACGATTCTAAATATAATCGAGTGACACTTGTTCCGTGTAAATCAAGTCGCATCGAGCATCCCTGCCTTGTGTGTAAAAAGCGATTATAGCACTAAGATAATTGATCAACACTTGCAGAAAGAATCTTTTAATTGGTCGAATTTTTAAAAAAATTCTTTGCTCTAAGGTATACCAGTTCATCAATCTTGCGTTTCAAAAATCTATTTGAGGATTAAAATTTTAATTTTAATTTAATTTAAAATTTAATTACGAAGGGGACGACTGAAGATTCCCGAAAAATAAAATTCCCGAATAAATAATTATCGAAAAATAAGTCCCGACATTATAAAATTGCCGATTTAAAGATTTTCAAGAGATTTCAAGACATTTTAAGTAACTTAATGAATTTAAAGAGATTTCATGATATATCAAGTGATTTTAAGGAATTGAAAGGGATTTTAAGGGATTTCCAAGTATTTAAAAAAGAGTTTAAGAAATTTCAAAGAATTTCAAGGTATATTTTTGTTGACTTAAAAAAATTACTAGGGATTTGACGGGATTTAAAAAAATTTAAAAGGATCTTAAGACATTTTTTATTGTTTTAAACAATTTCAATGGACTTTAAGTGATTTCAAGAGATTTTGAATGATTTTAAAGAAATTTAAGAGCTTTCATAAGTTTTCAAGGCATTTTTAATAATTTCAAAGAATTTCATGGATTTTCAACGAATTTCAAAATAGATTAAGGATTTTTAAGAAATTTCAAGACATGACAAGTGAACTTATGGTATTTTCAATGGGTTTGAAGAAATCATTATTGTATATCACCTTATATAAATGATACGTTAAAGGGTGTGGAAGCCTTTTCGTAATACACACACATACACCAGATATTCAGAATTATAATATATAGATAACATTTTTAAAACCAAATCGTGAATATGAGATGTTTTATAAAAATAGTGTACTTAATGAATTAAAAATATGTTAGAATGTTAGAAAAAATTAAACGCTCTGACTGAGAAAAATTAAACACACATAAAGAACGAAGACGGATGTGACAGCAACGACAGGGTGAAATCCTTTACAATTTGTTTACCTTATGGTATAGGTGGAAGTAGTACATATATATATATATATATATATATAT
>CAJFCO010000131.1:4580937-4597059 GCA_904066015.1 Synergus gifuensis
CCTCCCCCTGCACCTCCTACCCCCAACCCCCTTTTTCATGTATATATTATATATATATATATATATATATACATATTTTATATATAAATATATATAAATATAATATGTATATATGTTTATATATAGTATATATATATACATCAAAAAGGGGGTTGGGGGTCAGACGTCCAGGGGGCTGTTGCCATGCCAGACGAGGCAAAGAACTCCTGGACGACCGCACCCTGGTCATAGTAATAATTGATTGAGCCGCACCCTGTGAGGGTGTTAGCTTACTACAGTAAAAGCTTATGTATAATCACCAACAAAAACTTTTATTATTAAAAACAAATGATTTAAAATTATATCTTTTTAAATTTTGAGGAAAAATTGTTTTAATTACAATATCAGTAAAATTCAGTTTTAACTTAAAAATAATAATAATAATTGTGGAAACAACAGGTAATATAAACTAAATATAGAAAGTAACAAATGCCCTTAAGCATCCTGAACACATTAATTTTTTTTAAGTAAAAGAAATTAAATTTGATTTGGAATATATCTGAATTAATTGAATAGACAATTTAACTGAAATATTTCGATTTTTATAAACATTTTTAAAGAAAGCATATCTTAACGTAAACGTACTTCTCGCTAAAAATATATATATATATATATATTTTTTTTTTCGTGAAAAGAAATGTTCCCTTCCTCCCAGTTTTGAAATTTCATCAATCACGATCATTTTCCTATTGCTCTTTTAAAAACGAGGTGTCCACCCCTTTTTTCTTCTTCTCGGTCTTCGTTCTTCGATCGAGACGCTTGTTAGGTATCTTGCCGAGTGACCTCCATGCGGTTTCGATATCGTATAAAGGTTAACGAACTTGAAAACAGGACCTTACTTCGATCCCGTCCTGGCTTGGGATCCCAAAAGAAGTTTCAAAGGGACTCAAAAGAAGAGCAAAAGATTTAAAATTGATAGCTGCAACATGCGGCGAATCAGAGGATGAAAAAAGCTTGATACTTCTTTTTATTATGAATTTATGCTAATTTTTGACATTACTGTCAGAAGAGCAAAAAAACAATTTAGTACAACAATTTCCGCGACCACAGTTCCGTAATTTCGCGGATTATTAGATTTTCTTTTTTTATTTACATATTTTTTTTATACTTGAAGAGATTTCGGGCTTAAAAAAATTTGTACTAATCCGGAAATAGGTTTTCTGTGATAGGAAAGCATTGAAGACATATGTAAGAAAATTCATGACGTCGTGTCTGCAACCTTCGGAAAAATTCCATAATGTAAGAGAAGTGTTGCAGGTCCCTATTCGAGACATAAGTCGAGAACTTGTATGCACACCGGCGTCGTCGATAAAATGACATTCAGTAAATCCTGGATGCGTAGAGCTTCATACTGAAGGAAAATGCGTAATTATTTGTTATTCATGGAATTTTCTTCAGAATCAATACTCAAAAATATGGAAAACTTTCAAAAATCAATGTATTTTTTCTTTTCAAAAAGTCATCATTTGTGTAAAAAATTGAAAGTCCAATTATATATTTTATTTAAATTATATTATAGTAATAAAAAATGTCCTTTTATTAAAGGCGCAATTATAATTTTCTTGTTTATTTCCACTTTTTTTCCTTCCAGATTTGATTACAGTCTTTTTATATCAGGCGTCAGTCTTAATGTAATTTGATTTTCCGATTAGTCAATTACTCTATTGATTTTCTGCTTGATTATAAATTTAGATCCAATATACTTAAATGTTTATTATCGTATCTTTTTATACATAAATTTCTGAAGTCTTAATCTCTATAAAAGCGTGAAGATATTGGTATTATACCAATGGAATTAAAACTGAATATTGTTGTTATTTTGGTGCAGTTAAGCAATAAAATAGACGAGAATAATTTGTCGCATTGTAACGTATGTGAGTATGCAGTAGAGTGATGGATCATCGTGTTCAGCTTCGAATAATAATATATACCTACGCGTCGCCAGCGACAGCTAATTAGCATTGCATTTGTATTTATGGAAAATCAATGTCTCGACGTGAGATACAATCTTCAACCTCAGTTGCTACCAAGATCCTCGATAAGACCCACGAAGTCCGCATCATTCAAGAACCAAAGGCAAAGCTCCTCCTTGAGTATTTATAGTTCATCTCCTTGCATCATCGATTGCCTCTCAATTTTTTCCTAGTCATTTACATTCTCAAATTACTATTATTTCAATAATTAGTTTCGAATAGAAAAAATTCTATCATTTGGAACACATTTCATTCCAGAATTTTTATCCGAGCCAAAAATTTTTGCTCCGATTTAATCCGAAGACGGACCAAAGATTTCTATACGATTGAATCCGATTTAATGATATTTCATGGGATTTTGAGTTATTTTTAGGAATATTATATGTGATTTTATGAAATTTAAAGGGATTTTTTAATTTTTGAAATATAAAAATGTGTCATTCCTTGTCTAATTTCGGGAACCTCAATAATTAATAAAATTCCTTAAAATAATAATTGCTAGTTGAGATAAAAAAGACTTAAGAAAATAAACTACAAATTTTTAATCCTTTAAAGAAAATTTTTATCTAATTATCTTAATCAAATTCATCATAAATTTTTATCTTGTGCATTTCTTGAAAAAATCTTGAAAAATAAATCTTCCCCTATTTGCTTTAAAAGTAATATTCTTTGAAACAATAAAGCTTCAAAATTGACGCTTTTATACTTTGTTATTTTCAGCTCGTTCTTCGTGGAATATTATTACTTCTTCAAATCTGAAGACGGTAAAGTCTAATACATATTCAGCAAGCAATATTTTAGAGCAACTACTTTTTAGTAATTATAGTTCAAAAGTTTTGAGAACTCTTTCTAAAACTCATTTTGAAAGACACGTTACTTTCTCATTCTTATTGTTGATTTGGCAGAAAATTAATGATTTATTAATCTTGATATGTCAAGTTCATTTAATACAAACAATAATCCATATTTTATCTATTATCTGAGCGTAGAAATAATTAATAAAGAGAGAATTCATCAAGATCGAACAAATTACCTTATTGTCTGACCACACGCCGCATTGTTCTACTGAGAAATACTCATTGTCAGCCCTAGTAATGTTACTTTTCTATAAAATTGAATTTATAAGAATAAAGCTTTCTCTTGGCATTACACTTTCTTTTAAATAAAATTAGTTTGTTTAAAAATTATTTGATTAAGGACATGTGATGCGTTACCATAAAAGCAATTTAGTTTCCCCAATGCTTACAATAATAAATATTTTTTCCGAACGTAAAGTTAGGGAAACTAAATTTGCTCTTACGGTAAATTATCAAGACCGACTTTATTTTTAAAAATCGAGTTTTATAATCAATGAAACATATTTTTCATATCCTCTCAAGTTGTATGAAGAGATTCTGGAATTTTTTACGTGCACTATCAGAATAAAAAGGATACGAAAAGATAAAAAAAGATAAGGAAATAAAATGAAAAAGCGGAAAAATGAAGAAAGTAGAAAAGAATAAAGTAGAAAATGGAGAAAAAAGATTGAAAAAGTCAAGGAAAGAAAATGATGAAATTAATAAGGAAGGGAAAACGAGGAAAGGAGAATGAAGAAGATAAAGATGAATAAGAAGGAAAAGAAGAAGAAAATTATGATGAGGAAGGAAAAGAAGATAAAAAGAAGTAGAAAAGAAAGTATAAAAATTAAAAAAGAAGAGGGAAGTCGATGGACAGAAAAGGGGAGAGAATTGAAGAGAAGAAACGAGAAAGACGAAGAAAGGAATGGACGAGAAACTATACGAAGGGTAAGACGAAAGGGTGGACCAACCGGTCCGAGGTTGGCACGACTTGCACAGTCAACGAACTCTGCGTGTTCACGACGTGACACTGACCCCTCTAGACGACGTAACGCTTTATCAGGGCATATCACTTCGTTATTAAAAATACTAGTATTAAAAATATCCACTCTTCATTATTTTCATAATAATAATTATCATTCATCTTAATTACTGTTTACTTCATAATAAATTCTATTCTTAATTTAGAAAACGAAATAAATTGCATTAAATATTTTATCAATATTTTAACAATACCTAATAATAATAAATAAGTAGCTTCTATTACTATGTTTGTCATACATATAATTATTCGTGTCAACACAAAAAATTGTATTAGATATACACAAGGAATCTTCATTTTCTTATGTCTTGACATAATAATATTAATAACATCCCATAAAAAATTGTAAAATCACTTAAAACATAAAATATCGTTATATTCCTTAAAATGACATAAAATCTAAAAAAAAATCTCTTGAAATCTTCGCAGAAATCCTGAAAATAAATTATGTACCGCTTGTCACTCAAATACGTAGAGTAAGAGAAATAATAGAATAAATAAATGAATTTATTAAATCTGGATAAAAATTGAATTGATTTTTATTGACTATTGGCAAAAGTTTTTCCCTGGGCCTGGCGTAATATTGTCCCATCTAAAAAATGTTATATACTTTGTGTCACATTGTATTTAATGAACTTTTATGAATTATTAAAAAATAAAATTAAACAGTGAGTATAGAAAACGTAAAACAAATTTAAGAAAATGAAAAGTTATTTATGAAGAAAAAAAAAATGATACAAGACATATTTTTATGTATTGTGTTGAAGGTAACTGAATAAATCTTGTTGGTTTTATGAGCATGCATTCTATAAAAAAGTAATGTGGACGAGGTGTTCATGAAAAATTACATAAATAGGCAGGATGGAAAAAAGTTTACGTAAGCAGGGAGGCCTGCAACCATTGGAGATGTTGCAGTCTTGCAGCAGGAAGCAAAGGTTAATCGAGGGAGGACTATTACAATACATACACACAAGTATGTATATGTGTGCATTCACACCGACATTCAATACGGATAATTTTATACGGGGTGATTCTCTCAAAATTTAATTTCTTTTCTCTTTATGTAAATTTGATTCGGATTGAAATTCATTCCGAATCAAAAATGGTAAATTATTTGTCCATTTAATTATATCCATATAATTAATTAATACTGTAAATATATTGCAGTACAATTGCATTTTTCTTGTGTAATTATTCATTATTTTCAGTATAATCGGAATGAATTTCAATCCGAAACTTTCAGATGAAAAAATGTAGCTGGCACACGACTTTTAATTTGAAAACATTGAGGCTTGAAAACTTAATTTTAGAAGCATTCAATATAGCAAGAGTGTAATTCAAAGGCGATGAAAATATCCTCAAGGGAACTGGTACGATTTTCTGAAAAAGTTTCAGTTTCTTTAGAAAATAACAAGTGACAAGTAACTCTGATATTATATGTGTATAATTAAATTAATTAATACATAGAGAAATAAAAAAATAAGCGGAGGATTAAGATAAAACAAATTAAATAAAGCACTTTATGTAATTGGAACTTTTAATTAATGAAAATTATTCTTTCTCTTCTAGGAATTCACAAAAACAGAAATAATTGAGGCTGAAAGCTTCTCTTCAATCCGTATAGCGAGGTCTTTGTTTAAAATTGAATTTTATTTTTATTTCAGGCGTTCACCATATCTTGAAACAAAAACTCAGTCATGAATTTGAAATTCAAAAGTAGTCGTTGATCCACTAGTTAAGACTGTCATTGAATAGTGAAAGTCATTCAGCTTGTTTAGTCGTCGACCAAAATTAATTATACATAAAGTCCTCCGCATTTCTTAGCGTAAAATGAGACACCCCGTAGATATATATGTACATTCATACATCCGAAAACGTGAATATGTATGTTCGCGAAAGGTCGAGGGCCAACTACATATTCATTGACAGCACGCCACTTGCTTCCGCCGAAGTGCAGCTCTGCCTATACGTGTGCAAATGGCTCTAAATTCAAAGAATCAATGGGCTAGGTCTTTCAAATTTTTGGAAATGCTAATTTTCGGGCATATTTTACATAAATTTTTTATTCTCTCGAACCATCTGCATATTCACTTTTTGCATTTCATTCAAATTCAATATTTTCAAAAGAAATGGTTGGCATTGTACTAAGACAAAAAACAAACTTTCGAATTTCCCATACGAAAAAATATTCACTAGGTATCACGTAAATTTATCGAAATTTAAAATTCCCGAAGCCCAATATTATGGAAATATTATAGGTACATATAATATTTTAATCTGATTTTAATATTGTTAATATATAATAATTATAATTAAATTATAAGTAATATTATAGAAAATCTGTTTAGGAAAATCAATATAGTGATTTTTTTTTTTATTCAAAATAGGTGAGAAATAAGTTTCAAGAGAGTTTCAGGATTTTCCTAGGATTTCAAGATATTCTAAGTGATTTATAGTAATTTCAAGGAATTATTGAATAATTCAAAGAAGTTTTAAGATTTTCAAAAGATTTTATAAAATTACAAGATATTTTAATGTTTTCAAAGAATTGTAAGCGATTTAAATCGATTTCAAAATATTCTAAGGACTTCAAAAAATTTGAAGAAATTTCGAGGAGACTTTAAAGGGTTTCAAGAGATTTTTAATGATTTTGAAGAATTTGAAGGGATTTGAAAGTACAGAGAAGAATTTACTAATTTTCAAGAAATTTTACAGGATTTCATGAGATTTCAATTGATTTTAAAGAATTTCAAGGGATTTTTAAAGAATTCAAAAAAGTTTCAGGATTCTCAGAAGATTTTAAGAAATTTGTAATGGATTTTAAGGGATTTAAAAAATGTTTTAAGATTTTAAAAGATTGTAAATGATTTTAAAAAACTTCAAAAGATGTCAAGAGATTTTACATGATTTTCAGGAATTCCAAGGAAATTTAAGCATTTAAAATGCGATTTAAAGTATTTTAAAGAATTTGAAGAGATTTTTAAGAGATTTCATGTAATGTTAAAGAATTACTAAATATTTAACGTAAAGTTACCCCTTTAATTAAAAAAAACTATTTTCCTTTTCAACAAAAATCGCCATTTTACTCACATTCAGATGATGAAATCACAAAGTATGTAGGTGGAGTTTTCTCCGATCAAGAGCGCAGCATCCCTTCATGGACCACCCCTCAGATAGGGAAAATGGTGGAAATACCGAGAACGTTCAATCATTAAAGTCTCCAAGTTTCCTATAACAAAATATTTATTCTTGATAAATAATATTTAAATAATTAAAAACTATACTCGGTAAAAGGGGATGAAGCTCTTATATTATTTTTCCAAATAAGAAAATATCGAATCAAATTGATTTCTTCTAGACTGAAAGCTTTTAAATAAGACTATTTAAATTTTAAAAGCTTTCAACTGAGAAAACTTCATTTGGAATTAAGCTTGAAACATTGAAATCTTTCAAATAAAAATGTTTAAGGGCGTTGGCCCCAAGTGTTAAGCTCAAAATTCCATTCTCTATTTTACTCAACGAAAATTATAGATAAATATTTTTTTGTTCTGTAGCACTAATCTTTTTGCAAATATAAGACTGCGTATAGAGCGAAAAAATATTTAGTTCCGATACTAATACGCATAATTATAGTTAAAAATTGATTAATTCTACAGACGGAAAAAATTCCAATTTTAATATTTGTTGAGTAAAATGAAGAAATCGAATTCTTAAATTAGAAATTGGCACAACACCCTTAAACGCTCTTTTAAAATTTTTTAATTAATTTTCTAAAACTGAATACGTGTCTGGAATTACATTTACAATTTGATCCGAATACAGAATGTATGTGACGGTAGAAGCCAAAGGGTTAAGAATAGAGAAGAGTCGAGAATTATATATGTGAAAGTCCGTTTACGTAAAGCAGTGGCTCGTTATCTTTTCTTTAATTCCATCGAGGTCGGGAGATAGGGTGTTTACGTGGTTGTTCGCAGCGACCCGGGGCACCCTATTCCAAGGCGACGATAACCCCTGGGGTTCGAAAGGTTCCTCAGAGTCTCGCACCAAGTATAAATATAACCCCGAGATCAAGATTATGCGATCACGATTGTCGAAAACGAAGTCCAGAGGCGACAGTCGTGTGACGGTTTGAATATTTTCCTACAGTAAAACTTTTAAATTAGCCTGGGTGGGCCAAGCCACTTTTATTTTCGAATTTTTCCAAGTTAGAAAATATATCTGTAATATAATATTAAGGGTGTTGGAGCCACGTTCTAATCTAAAAGTTCAATTTCTTCATTTTACTCAACAAATATTAAATTTCGAATTTTTTCCCTCTGTGGAATTAATCAGTTTTTAACTAGAATTATCCGTACAGAGCGAGAAAATATCTAATTCAAATATTTTTTAAGTAAAAAAAGATATTCAATTTTCAAGTTAGATTTTGAATTCTTCGTTTTATGGAAAAAGTATCGAAACTAAATATTTTTTCGTTCTGTATGCAGTCTTAGATTTGCAAAAAGATTAGCGCTACAGAGCGAAAAAATATTTATCTATAATTTTCGATGAGTAAAATGAAGAATGGGTCCAACGCCTTTAAAAATAAGAGAAATATAAAAATATAAATAAAATATATTAAATATAAAAAAAGTTGATTTTAGTAAAATAGGATAATAGTCCTTTTTGTGTGTTTGGTCACGTATCAGGTATGATGTCTGGTATGTTGAACGGTCGACGGTCTTGAAAGGCAAAAGGCCAAGCAGGGCGCGGTCTTCTGAATCGATATAACCGTCGCGTTTTCTTCTCTCAACTCGCTCTTTCTTTCTGGTGGCTACATTGTCAAGGGGATGAGGAAACGCTTTCGTTCCCCCAGAGTTCATACCTTCGGACCTAGGCCTCCGCCTCCTCAATGCCACATTTTCTACTTTGCGTGGGCCATTTAAAGATTTAAACAGATGGTATCCTTCATCTTCCTCTAAACTCTAAAATTCCGTGACCATTTCAAAGTAGAAAGACCGAAAAAAATGTTCTCCATGTCCAAATCCTCCTATCTGACTCGAAATCTGTCGACGTTTCCTTTCTGACTCAACCAGAAATGCCTTTTCTTTCTATCTCCTTCAGGCGCGACAGAATGATAGTTTCTAAATTTATAAAACCTGTATTTTTAGCTTCGATTAACTCCATCGAAGAGACAGTTCATCTATAAGAAATTCCTTTAAGTAGAATAAACAAGGATTCGAAAATATTGAATAAACAAGTGTTAGAACTATTAAATTAAGGGTTTTGGAGCCAAATTCTAATCTAAAAATTCGATTTCTTCATTTTACTCAACAAATATTAAATTTGGAATTTTTTCCCTCTGTAGAATTAATCAATTTTTAACTAAAATTATGCGTACAGAGCGAGAAAATATCTAATTCAAATATTTTTTAAGTAAAATGAAAATATTCAATTTTGAAGTTAGATTTTGAATTCTTCGTTTTATGCAAAAAGTATCGAAATTAAATATTTTTTCGCTCTGTATGCAGTGTTATATTTGAAAAAAGATTAGCGCTACAGAGTGGAAAAATATTTATTCATAATTTTTGTTGAGTAAAGTGGAGAATGGAATTGTGAGCTTAACTCTTAGGTCCAACGCTTTTAATCATTATTGTAATAAAATTTAGCCCTTTGAAAGTGTTAAAACCGAGGTTAAAACATTTCTTTGTTGATTCAAAAAATATAAATCTTAAATGATGTTATCTAAAAAAAACCTACATAAATCTAAACAATTCTCTAAAATTCTTAAGCATGATATAATAAAACCCTATCTAATCTGGGTACGTTTAGATTTGAGATAATATGGGCATCTTATATCTTAGTACAATTTTCCCTCTTCTTATCCATATCTTTATCTGAGGACTAGGTTTCTGTTAATCTAATCTTCAAAAATCATTATTCAAACTGAAAACTACCGATTGTGGAAGGACTTTAAAATAACTTTTTTTCTTACTGTCTAACAATTTAGGGACGAGGACTGCGAAAGTTCTTCCGTTTTGTTCTCTCTTCTGTGTGTTCAGACTTTCAGAGTGTTCAGACTTGAGTAAGTTAGCCTCTGATTGGTGGAGTGGGACGCGGGGCTCGGCATTTTCAAGGCTTCGTATACGCGCTCAGCTTTTTTGTCATGCTAAACGCATACATATTCCATTTATTCCTCGCGAGTAGGAGTTAATTTCATTGCAAACATACACAGACAGGAATGCACGTATATGACATAGGAGCTCCCTCGTTTCCTCCTCGGTGCTGAAAACTGAAACTCCCCTGCGAAACAAAAGGTATAATGAATATTTTAAGATTTAAACTTTTAGCATTTCAAAAATACGAATCCCTACTCACTAGTACAAAATTTTTATCCACTATTGTGAAAAGAATGATAAATAAGCTGAAATTATTTTTCTACAATGTATCCTGCCATTTCTAAAATTTTTTAGCTTGGAATCTTATTTTTAATTCAATTATATTTAGATCATTTCAGAATTTCATTTGAAATTTAAAGAATTCAGGTGTATAGAGTTACAAATTTCAATGCAGTTAATTTTTAGCGTTCTGAATGTTTTAAAAAAATTAAAAGTTTAATAAATTATATTCAAAATATGTACACTTTTTCTATTTATATGCTTCAAATTTTCGAGAACTTGGATCAATGATTCCAGGACGTTATCTTGAAAGTTGGCCTAATTCTTAATTTACTTATATCAAAATCTTCAAGTGATTCTCTCTTGCGAGAATAAAATACCAAACATTTATACTATTTTCTTGTTTATTCACAAAATACCTTATATTCAAAGTTCTGAATATCGTCGATTCTCTCATTTATACCTAGATATCACTAATCCAACTCTAATATTACACGAAAATGGTAAATACTTCTGACAAAACAGGATGCTAGTAAATAATTGCCTATTAATTAGCAGAAGGTATTTTGGTATCAAAAATATAATCCCATTTTGCGGTTTTTCGATTAGAAACATTAATTTTGAGAAGAATCTAATCAAACTAAAATAGATAAAGTTTATAGTAAATGCGAAGAATTCCCTGAATTAACATGCTAAACTTCTACTTCTCTAAAACTGATATACTAACTGATATTCCTTAAAACTAAAAAGAAAGGAATTCCCTAATCTTTGATATACAATTTTCCAACTGGCGTATGTTTCACTCGTTCTATGACTTTAAGTACAATTTCCATTAGCTTTTTATGGACTTCCTCGATATCCTCATTAGCATTGATCACTTCCCAATTGTCCTCTTTAAGCATTTGAAAATTGATGGCTACCTTTTGTTGCATATCTTGTTTCTCGAACCTTTCCTGACCCCAATCACTTCGAAGTCTTTGATTTCTTTCGTCAACATACAGGTAAGCTACAAGATCTGGACGAGGAAGACCTCTGTCTGGTTCCTTACAGGAATTCACATCTTTTCCGGTATTCGCAGCAGCATATGCTGCTCCAGAAGCAGCATATCTGTAAATGAATTTTATAAAGAGTTGTTTTTTTCAATATTCAGTTTTTAAAAAACTATTCTACAGCAGTCAACCGATAAGGCCAAATAAATAATTAATTTTTACCTGTCTACTACTAAAGTTCTTCCAGAGTTCAGATTTTTAAGTATATCATTGGCACGTTCCCAACGATTTTGCGAAAAAAGCTGGTGAATTGCTCCTGGCTCTAATTCTTTTTTGTTTAGTAAATATTCATTGATCGTTGAACCTATCGCCGTTGTCCTGTCTGAAAAAAATAAAAGCCGAATTAGTTTATATCATTTTTATATTATTTTCTAACGCCAATTACTTTTATAGATAAATAATGTTTTTAACATCGTAAAGCAAGAAAAAGATTAGAGAATTAAAATAAAAGAAGTTATCTACGTCAACAATAGATATCTATTATCAACTCTATAAATATTTACTTTTATATAATTTTCATAAATTAAAATATTGAGTCTTGGCCAAACAATTGTATAAATTACATGGAAACAAAAAATCAGCTTTCAAAAGTAAAGTAAACTTCACTGATTTCATTTTAATTTCTCTTACTGTTGTAAAATACTTTATTTATATAAAACACATATAACCTCAAAGTTACTAACCCTAAAAAATTGCATAAGTTTTAGTGTTAAATTCAAAAGAAATTTGAAAATTAATATGTTTAGGAAAGAAGATTGGTTTAGCTTTTAAAAAATGTAAAACTTGAATGTAATAACCTGGAAAAGACATTGCTTCTGTAGGAATAAGAAGATCGTTCAATGCTCGAACGAGCATTTTTACTTGTGTTGATTTTCCTGCACGATCGCACCCTTCTAAGACTAATAATGCACCTCTTTCTATCGACATGATGTATTAAGAAGTATAATAATAACCATTTATCGCCAAAATGCCCAAGAATTGTCAAAATAAATTCTTGAAGAATGAGAATCTCCAAGAAAATATAAATTATAAACAAACCGGAAACCAACGGAAATCGCGCAAACTCCAAAACTACAATTCAAATAATTAGTTCCTTTTTTTGGCGCTAGATGTAAGACCGCCAATTTCAAAATTTGTAGCTCTAATCAGGGGTGTAACATCAGGGGTCTGCTCAATAGAGTCGAAAAAAAAAATTGGAATTTCAATTTGGGACCAAAGGGAAAATATTTATTAAAATTGATTAATCAATTTAAAATTATTTAAACAAATGGAATTTGTTTAAATAATTTGTTTTTGATCATTCTTTTTTTTTTACATTTTCATCAGAGAATGTATTATTTTTAATAAGAATTATTACTGTTACTCTGACTAAATATTTTTTACATTTGTTAATTAATTGTCAATTATTTTTAAAAATTCCATGTGTTTAAATAATTTTTTTTTTTTTAAATTGTTACTTAATAACAAACTACTAGTCCGACGAATTTTTGGAAAAAAACATGTTTGAAACAAATCGGATTTTTTTAAATAATTGATAATTAATTAACTAATGTTAATAATATTCGACTTAACCAGCAGTAATAATTTTTAGTAAATAGCTGACATTTTTTAAGGGTATTAGAACCACTGATTTCTATTATAATCTCTATAATAGATCAGTGATTAGAAGTAAGCGCTAATATCAAAATTCAATTTCCTCATTTTAATTATCAAATAATATAATTAGATATTTTTTCCCTCTGTATGCGTATTTCTTTTAGAAATAGAAATGTGTCTATAGAATGAAAAAAATTTTAGTTTGTATACTTTTTCCTTACAACGAGGAATTCGAAATCCTTAATTATATTAGAATATAAATATTATATATTATAATATTTAATTATAAATTTTTTCGCGCTGTATACTTGCATATTTTTATTAAAAAAGTTAATTGCGCTATAGAGCGAAAAAATAGTTAATTATAATATTTGTTGAGTAATAGAGGAAATTCAACTTTGAAGTTAGAACTTGACTCAACACCCTGAAATAATTAAAAATTAATTAAACAATGTTCATAAATATTCCACTAAACAAAAAGTAACAGAATTAATTACCAATAATAGTAAATATTCCATTAGACTAATAAAAATAATTTTTAAGAAAAAAACGAGAATAAAGTGCTCAAAAGGGGCGGTTTCATGAAGAATTGACATTTTTGGTTTTATATGGTAACAATTGTTTCATACTCAATCATTTTCAATATTATTAATGATAATAATTTTTAAATCCGTTTAAATTTTTTAAAATCCCGAGCAACGCTGAGAAAATTTCTACTAGTATAATATATAATATACCGATTAGAATATATTAATAAAAAACATTATATTTTCGTACTTATTTCACTTTCATTGTGTGCATTCACTCATTTTGTACATTTATTCATTCATCATCATCCGTTTCCAGATTATTTTTGTGCCTCTGGTCTACTAAGCCTATAAGCTCCGCCCTGCTGTAACAAAAATAATATTTACAAAAAATGTGCTTCTATATTTAATATAAAAAAATTATTTTGCACTTTATACTTACGCGATCGCTCTTTTTCTACTCTTCTTTTCATTCTTCAGCCACTGTATGTAATATGGTTTTAGCTCGCATTCACGAATTTCTTTACCATACTGTTTCCTCATAATTCCTAAAAAATTTCAATTTTTATTATTTATGTAAGCTTGTGCCCCACTACGACGATTTAGACATTGGTACTCACTTAATATCATTAGAGGGATATTTTGCCGCGTGCTAAGGGCCACTTTATTCTTATCCCGGTTACACCAGACGCATTTCATAGCTAGTTGATTGGAAAAGATCTTCTTTAGTATTCGGTAAACAGAATTCTTTACATTCTTTCCACCGATACTGTCAAATGCATCATACTATAATAAAAAATAACAAATATTGACACAGATGAAATTACAATTTATTATGTGAATACAACATTGCGTCACAGGCTTATAGAAATGGATTGATAATTTAGTGAGGGAACTTGCAAAGCCCAATTAGAATGAGAAAAGAAAGTCTGCAATTAAAACTAATTCAGCAATCGATTTATATGTTGATCTATTACATGGCCTAAGTTGTATATACCTACCGCTATCTTTTGAAATTCTTTATCTGCCAGCCGATTATTGAAATGATCTACATCGGCAATTGTTTCGTAAGGAAGTTTTTTTAAGATTGGTTCCGCGAAAAGGTCTATATTCCATTTTACCCTCTGGGTTGTGAGATTATTGGCACTCTTCATTTGGATAATTTCTCTTTTTATGTCCTTCTGGTTCCTTAAGAGTTGTTTCAGGATCCCTGTAAAATAATACAAAAAATGCATACAAACAATATTATCATCTATGTTATTAAAAAAGGGAAACAAAAAAAATTTCTGAAACATACTTTCAAATTGCTGCTCATTAATATATGATGGTGGAGCATTATTTCCTGATGACGGGGTTGCCTCATTCATTTTTCGATGTACTCCACCTTCATTCATTGGAGGGTCCCCATTCTCGTCGACAACCGAATTTGTTTGATTCACAGCCTGTCATATTTCACAAAATAACGAAAAAATAAATAATAAAATCACAAATTAACGAAAAAAATTTTCGAAAGTATAAATTCATCAATTATAAAATTTACCGAATTATAAAATAAATTAATTGTTAAATTTCTGTAAATGCTTGAAATCTAAATTTGCCATAAATAATAAGTGTTCGTTTTATTTATAATTTTATAAATAGCTAATAAATGAATAATTAATTATGTTTGGAAGTTTAAAATTTCGAGAATTGAAATATTTGTGGAATTGTAATAATTCGTTTATCTTATATTTCGGTAATTGTATGATACAGCAATTTTATAATTCGATAATTTATATTTTCAGCAACTTTTTTTTCCTTAATATGTGATTTTGTTATTTATTTTTTTTCTTATTTTGTATAAATTTCGAATATCCATGCAATTTTTGTTTTTTGAATTATTTCAAATACGCCCCTTTTTCCAATATTAAACAAAATAATAAGTAGGGAAGTACATAAGTCTTCTTTACTACCTGACTCAACTCTGTGAATAAAAATGATTTTAAGCGGTTTTTCATATTTATTTTGTAATTTTTATGCACTTTTCCTATAATTGCATTGAATTGCATAGTTTTGTGGAGCAAAGATACTATTAGCGCCGCCACATTTTCAAGTACCACGTTTTCAACACATGGACCATTTTTAACTCGTAGTGTCAACCTCCTGCTTCTAATAGACAATTTTATTTAGAAATTAGACTTTAAAAATCAAATTTAGCATTTTTCATAGCTTATGAATTATTTATTCACTAAGACGGAAATCGAAAAAAATAGTCAAACTAAATCTATTTGTAATAAAATCTTTATTTAACCTTATTCGCTGCAATCAAAAACTGTCTCTTGATTTCAAATGCGATGACTCCCAAAGCCATTGCACTATTTAAACTCTCGACCTTATTATTCAATGGTACATTAACACGAACTCCTTGAGAATTATCAACCAAGCGAAAAGATTCTTCACTCAAACCTTCAGTCTCTCCACCGATAATGATTACAGTTTCGCCTTGCGTGTAATCTATAGAGAAATAGGGAACGACGGGAATTTCATCACTTAAGTCTATCTTTTCGTAGTTGTTGCGATTACTGTGGGAATTTCTATCTTCTTTGATATTTTCTTCCTCGATATTTGAAATTTGTTCAATCTCTTCAGACTCGTTTTCATTTTCATTTTCATTTTCATTTTCATTTTCATTTTCATTTTCATTTTC
>CAJFCO010000131.1:4600732-4653056 GCA_904066015.1 Synergus gifuensis
GGCAAAAAATAAACAACCTTTCACTTTTTTAGGTTATGTTGCTGAGCAGCAAATCTAAATTATTAATAGATATATTTACTTATATTATATGTTAGATAATAAATTTTGAATTATTGTAATCATTATTTTGGAATAAATCTGTTTTTAGTTTATGAATTTAGTTTTTATAATATAATATACAATAATATACAATAATAATAATATAATAACAATAAATATATTTACTCACTTTCAAATTATCCTTTTTATTACAAGATTTCAAAAGCTGTCAAAAGTATTATTCACAAACACTACAAAATAAAAGACACTTCCTGGACTTCGAGTCGAAAACTCACAAACAGAACAAATTCAAAAAATACATGTCACGTGATGCATGTTTACTAGCTTTTCCCGTAAGGAGCGCTAGTTCCACTAATTCTAGTATTGTCGGAAAACACGCGGCCAGTTTTTCTCATCGGCACACACGAAGTTCCTACTCCTTATGTTACTTCGTGGTACAATACATATATATGGATGCGGATTTGCGGGTATGCGACACAATGCATATATACATATAAATGACAAACTAGTTAAGTTTCGTCCCAATAGAGGCAGCACCTCCTGGACATTTAAAATTGCGTGAGAGTTTAAAAGTAGGGAAAAAAATTATGGATATATGGAGTAAATATATATTATATATTTACTATGTAGAAATAATTCGTGACTAAGGGAAATGGTGTCCCTGGACCCTTGAAAATAAAAAAACCGTGCGCTTCAATAAAAAGTAAATTTTATTTATTTATTTTGTATTAATTTAAGCAATTTATTTTCCTATTGTCTCGAAATTCCCTTATTGTTAGTATGTATATTTGTCATTTCTGTATCTGATGCTTTTAAAATTTCGCGCAATTTTAAATGTTCAAGAGGTGCTGCCTCTACTGGGGCAACCGGCAAGATTGTTTATTGTCGTCTGCTACAGTTTTAATACAAGAGTGGTACAGACTACAGGCTACAAGGTTTAGCTGTAAAGATAAAATCAACATTCAATTTAAAAAACGAATTTAATTGACATAAATTATGTGCGGGGAAAGCAGAAAATATAAAAAATAGAGTTTAGAACCAAATATTGAAAAGGTTTTGAAAATCGAGTTTTATTACATAAACTTGTATCTACATCAGTGACGTGATGTGTTCTCAAGTGTCATTGTAAAATTTTAAATGTAAATTTTTTATTAATCCTTAAAATAAGGTATATTATTATTTTCCTAAACAAAGAGAAGGCATCTAGATTTTTATTGAAGATAAAGGTCCCAAATCTGGACATCAAAAGGTTTGTAATTGTGTCATGATTTGCTCCTAAATTTTGAGGTTATTCAGTTATCTCTGGAAAAACCCTATAAAAAGACACTGAAAAGAAAGAAAGCAATGAAAGTCAAAAGATTTTATTGATTTCTTCTATAATTATAGGAAAGATATTAATTTAATTTCTTTCTTCACTTTACGGTGGTTTATTTTTTAAATTAAATTTTTGTGGTACAATAATGTTCTCTAATACAAATCCTGTATTTAATTTTTTAATTCTGATTATATATCAGCTCTGCCAAAAATTATATACAAGATATATAATTATATAATCTAACTTATCAATAAGGTTTGATAACAATGTGATTGATTTACATTTCAATCTGGTTCGAGTAAAAGTTAATTTTGACGAGAAAAACACAAATCGCATAAATAGACTTTTGTATAATATATATGTATCTATTACGATACCTAAAAATCTATCATGAAATTCTACGAAATTTTGCTTCGTAATTGGTATACGTTTCTAACATTGAGTTTTCTTGCATCAAAATCTGATGCAAGTTTGAAATTTTTGACACAATGAGGAAATAAATAAATTGCAACTTCAAAGTTTTTGAACTTTAAAATAAAAACATCAGTCAAGGCTAAGTGTAAGGAATAATTTTATTTATTTAAATATAGGGTTACTAAACGTCCTGATTTTCCGGGACATGTCCTGTTTTTTTTGTCTGTCCTGGTGTCCTGTTTTTTTCTTTGAAACACGCAAAATGGCCTCTGGTTTTTACGACACCAATTTAAGTGATAAAAGTTAGTTCGTGTCTATTAAGTTTTTAGCACACACTCCACTTGTCAGGACAATAAACATACATGTTTTCATTGTGGAATCCGACGGACAAAAAGAGGGTGTTGAGATCCAAGGTCGTGTCACTCTCATCCTAATCATGATTTGTTGTTTTATTAATACAATAATCGGATATGACAACCACTAAATCATTCAGCTTTAAGTTAAGGGAAGGAGGCCAGGGTCGTCTAACTGGATAAAGTAATTTGTAAAAGCCACGAGCAAATCGAGTGGTGTGTAAAAATCTGGAATACAATAATGTGAATCTATATTAAGAAAACAAACATTGTATTCAACAATATATTATTCTTTATAAGTACTTAAATTTTCATCAATTTACATATTTTATTTCTCTAACTAAATAACTTGATGCACTTTCCATTTCACTTCTTTGGAGGTATTCATTTGTAAACATAATAAGTATTCTGCTTGCGTTTGTTTAGAGAAATCCAAATGACTGCAGGTGACGTTCCTGTTGTCACAGATTATTCATTGCGCCAGAGCATTTTTTCAATCGAACTTCCGCATGTAGGATACAAAATAATAGTTTATATTTTTAATAGAGAAAATATTACGCCAGGAGAATTTGCAAACAAGAATTTTTAGAATATATAATGCTTTAAGGTTGTAAAATCAAATACTAATTTTCTGTTTAAAATTATTATATTTTTTTAATTGAAATGTGCCAGAGGGCTTTCAGTAAATTTAAAAAGAGCTCCCTGCTTACAATATTTAAAAAACCTTTTCCATAAATATTATAAATTTTAATAAACTTGAGTATGTAAAACACGTCTGGACATTAGCTCTTTGTTTGCATTGTTGTAAAAAAAGGGATTCAAGGTGAACTTGAAACTTCAGAGAATTTACATAAGGATGTGAAATATTTTTTAAATATAATTTTCCTTCTGAATATTACACCAGTTTCGTTTTCTTTAAAGCTTTGAGAAATCTTTGTTCAAGTAATTTTAAAGTTTATCATTAATAAATATTTCATTTTTCATAAATTATGAACAAAGGAAATTCTATTTATACTTCAAGAATTTTTTGTTTATAGATGTAATAAAAAAAGGTATTTCTAGTAGTGCAGTAAATAATTTCTTCTGATATTGATTTAAATGCGAGAATAAAAAATGAAATAGAAAAATTTTTAATATTGAATGAATTAAGATTATTTTTGTAGATTCACTTTGATACCACCTGTAGAGCTTGTTCCGGTCTTTACTTTCACTCTCAAGGTTCATGGACAAATTTCATTTCACCCAAGATGAAAGAATTCTCATTAGTAGTAATCCCGTTCGTTCTGTTTGAAGATTATTATTAATTTTAAAAATCAAATTATTTTTATTAAATCATTTAGCAGAATAAGAGGTTTTGACCTTTATTTTTAGATTTTCAATTTAAACTCTGGACTTTATAATTTATAATTTAATAAATTACGAATAAATTTCGTTTAATAAAATGACAGAGCAGTTTAAAAATCTTGAAACCAGGTCTGGAATTTACAAAAAAAAATCTATTATGAATTTCTGCTTTCTTTTTATAATTCGTGAATCTTATTCTGAGTCTTTTCCTCAATTAAGAAATTTGATCAAGTAAATAGCACACATTCTACATTTCGACAAAAAATTAAATTTGTGTTATCCTCTCGCGAAAGATTTTTTATCCCTTGATAAAATCTTTTAATTTATTGTTTTAACACAGTTCCCGTCAAAGTTCTTTAAATACGTTAACATTTTAATTTATGGTTGTAGCTTACTCTTTATGTAATTTAAAAATCATTTTGACATGATTAAATAAATAAGTAAGTCAATATCTTCAAGGTTATTGCTCTCATTGATCATTATGGTTCACTATTCTCGTCTTCTTCAAATTTGCCTACTTTTATCATGGCCGAATCAATAATATTATCGTAATATAAACGCTCATAATATTTAAATAATTTTATTTTGAACTTCTATTTACTATAACTTCGAATAAAAAATTTTAAACACCGTCTTTTAAACATTTTCTCCTACATTTATTTTACAAGTAAAAACAGTTTTACAGCATAAATTAGACTTACTTTTAATAATTTACAGAAGTTTTTAAAAAAATTTTTTGGATTAAAATATATTCGTCCATTGAATGTTGTTCAAGATTTTTATTTGCTCTGGTTTGTCATCTTTACGGGTTTCCCTGATGATGTCATGAAAATAACAAATCGAAACTTCTCCACAGAAAATGACGCTAATGTAATTTTCCGTTTTTTATTTATGAAAGTACTTAGATTTTTAGATGAATGTGTGCTTTTTAGCAAATATTCCGAGGAATGCGTTAAATATAGAATGGATGTGTTTTCACTCACTTCGAAATCTTATATATACATAACGAGATAATATTTCGTAAGGGCGAGAAGTCTTATGTCAGATAAATTAATGATTTAATTTAATTAATTTATGATTTAATCGAGTAAAGAAAACCTGGAGAATGATATTGTTTCTGCCATCAGGAAGCCCTCTTAAATATTAAATAAGAATATGTACTTAATTTAATGCAGAGTATAAGAAATTGAATTATAATTTCTCAAGAGTCTTACAAAATTTCCAATTTCAGAGGAAATAGAAATTCTGAAACCAAAACTTGCTTCCTAAATATATACTAGAATTTTTTTTTTTAATTATCATAATTTTAACATCTATCTAATTAAATATTTTTCTAAACTTGAATTTGGCTTGAAATATTATTCTAGCACAAATTTTTAGCTATTGAAAAATTAATTATCGGTCAATTGATTTTCGTTTGAAATTTAAAACCAAGTCAATTTATTAATACTTCTTTCTTCTCTTTTTAGGTGAGATTGAGGAAGGTACGAGAAATCCATCAATAAATCTATTTTCATCAATAAACAAAAATCTGATGGCAAACGTGAAAGACCGAACTCTTCCGGACCTTGATGATCGGCCTTTCGCAGTGAGATCAAGAGACTAACTTGAAACGTGGTCTAGCTCAGAAAAGTCAGTTGAGACGCGACTCCGCAACTGAGCGGTTCGTGTCTGATTGTTACCTTTCCAATCAATCATCAAAAAAGTCCTTTAGTGTTTTTTAAAGACCCTTTTATTATCACAGAGCGAACTGCTCACGCAGACTCCTCATTTTCTCTTTTCCAAACGGAGTGCATTCAAGTTTTTTTCTATTTTGTTTTCTTTTCTTTATTTTTCCCACTTTTGTCAGAGAGGTAGTATTGGGAAATCCCGTGTTTAAAATCCGCTCACCTGGATCATGAGACTCAGCCTCTAACTGTAAAATCGTGCTTTTAGTCGATGGATATTTTGAGTTGAAGGTTTACATAATAGGTATGTAAATGAAGAAAGTCTCACTCGCCAAACTTCCAATGACCGCATAGTTCCTACACCTTTTTACATCGAAATTATCTCTCTTTTTTATTGCCCTCTTGCTTCAGCATTTTCACTACACTTTCATTTTTCAATAAACCACAACAAATCGTTTTAAGTATAAATTCGATTTCACTCTTCATTTTTCGCTAATGAAAATGGAAATAAGAAAGTATGAGAGAAAATGTTAGAATGTAAGGATCTTAAAATATAAATTAAGATATTAATAGAAATCTGTGGATAATGATAAATTAATTTAGTAAATTGACTTTTTTGAAATTAACAGAAAAATTAAATTTGATAAGGATTCTATTCATTGTCCATGTTACACGTGATCTATATGTGATTTCTGTACCACTGAACGTCAGAGTGCGTGATGCGCCTAGAGAACAGTCGGAAATCTCTATTCGTCTGGTTAATCTGAATTTCAAAGATAAGAGTAAAAAGCTTCCGCGAACAAACGAGAACATTTCAATGGCTTCAATGACAAATTCAAAAAATAGTATGTACCTTAAATCTTCTCAGAAACGTGTTTTAGTTTCAAAGAGAAGAGACTATTGTCATTTTCATCTACTATCTAGTTCTCATCTATCAAGTCAAAATGCAGCAACGTGGGAGCCTTTCTCCTTTTTAAAAATAGTTTATTTGTACTTTCATATTCTTGAGAGATTTCACTGCTGAAAAGTCGTTTCATATTTGCTTAGCTATTATAATTAAACGTCTTTATATAAATTACATCGTTAAATTTAAATATTAATAGTTACAAAATACTGGTGGACTTAATTTTATATTAAATTACTCAATTAAGTTTCGAATTTAAAATAATTTAAAACAAGATCCTGTGATCTAATACTGATATTAATTTTGTGGGTCACTCTACCACGTGTTTATAATATAGAGGACAAAATTAGCTACAGTCAAAGTCAGGGCCAAGTGCAAACCTCTGTTTTATCAGCAAGTCGTAGAAATTCTGCAAAGAAATTTGCGAAGTAAAAGTATAAATTTTTAAAATGAAATTTTTTTAATAAATGCGAATTTATTTTTAAGGTTGAATTGATCAATAGAATAGTTACCAGTAGTTTAAGATGCTTTTTGTCAGCCAGACGGTTAAGAGTGATGTGTGGAGACAAGAAATCTCCCTCCTTTTATCTCTTACTCATCTTTCCAGTCGCTATACATATATTTCCTTTTACAAGTCATTGGCTGACTAAACTCGCTGATGTCTACTGCGATTTAAAAACCACTTCTTAAGTCAAATAAAAAAAAATCATTTTAAAAATACTATTGAAGTAAAACCGGTAGTAAAACTCTGAAAGCTTTAAGATGATCTCATTCTTTTATGCTATATAAATTTTGAAGTATAATATAAAATTTGTTTACAGACTCCTATAAATTCTCAGCTCTTATTCTTATCGTTATTGACAAAATTTACAACCTGTTTTAATTAGCTCGCCAAACAACAGTTTTAATATGTAAATCGTTATCTAAAACAGATTTAAAAATTAAAATAGTTATATTGTAACTGATTTAAAAAAATTTTTTAAGGTCCCTATGTGTTTTTCTAGTTAATTTAATTTACCATTTTCTCCAACTAAGTTTCATAGTCTATAATTTACCAAGAATTTTTTTCGATGTTGCTAAACACATGATATTGAGGGTATGTGGAAGAAGTGATTTTAGACATATATATTCCACCTATATTCGTAAAATAATAATTTAAAAAATTATTTTTAATTATTATTTTACGATAAATAGGTGGAATATTCATGATAATAATCAGAACTGGGTAAATATTCAAATGAATTCATTTCAAACAGATATGTGAAATGCAAAATGCAATTTTATATTTTGCATTTTAAATAGGAAAAAGATAACCATTTTGTACTTTTCATTTTAAATGGAATTTTAATCGTTACAATGTGGAAATTCGGACATAATTTTATAACGAACCCTCTTTTCTCTTTTACCTTTTCACTTGTCCTCCAATAAACATTTTTTATAAAGTAGATAGGAACAAATCTTCCTTCCAAAAAGAAGATCCATGGTGTATACTATTTTCTAAAGCAATAATTGTTGCTTAAAGTCATATTTGCAAACCAAATAATTAATATCTTGTTATCTATTTTACATTTTTAAATATATATTTTCCATTTTAAATGGGTTTTGTGAAACTGTTTTGCATTTTATATTTTAAATAAATTTTGAAATTATAATCATTTTTCCACATGATTTTAATTTTGGACTGAAGAATATTTACCTTGAAAACTTCCTTGTAATAAATTTTACTTATTTGTTTGATTAGATCAAAACTGTTATCGCATAATTTTTGAAGCACAAATATGCGGAATGACTAGTTTTTTAATTCCGTAAGATAAACGAATATTGTAAAAGATAAGGTAAATTATTTTCTACGTTGCATGTTTCAGTTATAAATTGGAAGGTTCTTTCGAGCATTAAAAGGGTTAACTTTACTCTCGAGAATCATTCAACAATTAAAAAATCTAAACACTACGTTTTGATTCTTCATTTTTTGCATTATTCCAATTAGTCTAGCTGCAAGTGGTGAGAAATCTTTTATTTATTTATTTTTATTCTTTATTTTAAATCTTTTATTTATTTTTATTCTTCAAAAATATTGATATATTTTCTATTTAAAAAATGAAGCTCCAATTCTAATGAATTAACTGATACGGATATAATAAAATAAAAATAAAAATATATAAAATAGTAATAAAAATACTTTTTTGTCTATCATGTAAAACTACAAATATTAGATTAGTTAAAAGATTGACACTTCACCTTATCATATATAAGTCGTAAATTTTTATTGCTCTTATCAATTTGTAATAATTTATAAGTCGTATTTAAATCTTTTAAACACTTTCGAAATCTCTTGAAATTCCATAAAATATCTTGAAATCCTTTAGAATTATTCTAAATGTCATGAAATCTTTTTAAATATATTTAAATCTCTTCAAATTACAAAATTTGTAATTAATTACAAATGTAGAAGTCTTTTTGAATCTCTTGAAATCTTTTTACATTTCTTAAAAGCACTCAAAATATCTTAAAATCGTTAAAAATATTTTAAAGTCCATTAGAATTCATTAAAATCATTTTATATATCTTAAAATCTATTCAGATTCCTTGAAATTCGATAAAATCAGTTAAAACACCTAGAAATTTCTGAAATTCTAAAATTCACGAAATTTACAATTCTCGAAGTTAAATATTCCCAAAATGAAATAAAATAAAATAAATATTCCCGATAATTTTCAATTTCAAGAAATTTGATATTTCGGTAAATTTACGTGATGCCCGTTTTGTTTGTAGCATCTACAAAATCTAGAATTGCGAATATTCTATTTTCCAAATCAAATAATGACTTAATTCATTCTGACAATTAATTTAAATATATTATATTATATTATATTATATTATATTTAAATATTTTAATTAAATTCTTCAAAATTACGAAAACACTTTGTAAAATAGAAGTACTGAATAAAGTAGTAAAATCATTTGATTTTATTTAATTGAAAAGAGCGAAGATTAGAAATAAAATCGAAAGTGTGAATCCATCAGTAGCGTAAAATTAATGCGCATTAAATTATCCCATCGCTTTCGATATGCATGGTTGTGACACGAGTCAAGAAAAAGTCGGTGGTATGGAAAAGATTTTTTGTTTCCTGATCACCAAGCAATATGCGTTTAATGTGCAATGAATGTATGTACGTAGTCATCGTGTCAAGTAGCTTGCCTTGGACGATTAAAGGTGTTTTGTGTAATTTCGTGACATAGATTTATCAACTCTTAATAGAATGTAAAACCCTTCTAACTCTTCATGATATCCTTTTTAAAATTCATATTTATTCACAGCAAGTTTCTGTAAAACAAAATAATCAATGGTTCTTGTAATATAAAAAGAAAGGCAAAAAGTGAGAAATGTCGATGTGGAACTTATATTTTCTTTTAAATATTTTTAATCTTATTTTATCATTTAGTGGAATTAAATTTAACGTCTATAATTGTACTACATAAAATCACTTGAATTCTTAAAAATCTTGTAACATTTCTTGAAAATCCTTAAACTCCTCTGAATTTATTTCAAAACCCTTCAACTTTTTTAAAATCATTAAAAATCTCTTGATATTTCCTAAAATCTCTTGAAATCCTTTAAAGTCTCTTGGAAATTTCTTCAAATTCTTTAAAATTCCTTAAGGGTGTTGAAGCCAAGTTCTAATCTAAAAGTTTGATTTCTTCATTTTACGTAACAAATATTAAAGTTGGAATTTTTTTTCTCTGTAGAATTAATCAATTTTTAACTACAATTATGCGCACAGAGCGAGAAAATATCTAATTCAAATATTTTTTAAGTAAACTGAAGATAATCAATTTTGAAGTTAGATTTTGAATTCCTCGTTATATGCAAAAAGTATCGAATTTAAATATTTTTTCGCTCTGTATGCAATCTTATATTTGAAAAAAGATTAACGCACCCTGATTTTGGACAGAATCTTGATTCGAAATTTGGCCTGTTTGTATTTTCACAAATTAATTAGAATTATATCTTTTTATTTTAAGAAACTGTACATATCTTCGTTAACTCGTCAGAAGGAAAGATGTTGGGACCAATATTTGGATCACATGGTCGCTTTTGTGCGAGCCATCCTCTCGAGGTGATAGTGGCAACATTTACTCTAACAGCATGTATTCTCAACATTGAAACCGGAAATAGTCACACGAAAGAGGAAAGTGTCCCCGCAACACATTGTTGGCATGATCGCTGTCCCATTGAGGTGAGAATAAAATTTCAATAAATCAATTTAAGTTGAGATTTTATAAGAGAGTAGTAATTTAGTTGATTTTCTAAATTTTAATGAACGGGATCAAAATTTATTTTCAAAAGTTGAATTAGAATCCGTTTCTCTTTCAAAAATAAAATTGTAATTGTTTCAAATCTAAATTTAAGGATGTTGGAGCCAAGTTCCAATCTAAAAACTCGATTTCTTCATTTCACTTAACGAATATTAAAATTGAAATCTTTTCGTTCGGTAGAATGAATCAATTTTTAACTAGAATTATACGCACTGAGCGAGAAAATATCTAATTCAAATATTTTTTAAGTAAAATGAAAATATTGAATTTTGAGGTCTGATTTTGATTTCTTTGTTTTATACAAAAATATTTATCTATAATTTTCGTTCAATAAAATGGAGAATGGAATTTTGAGCTTAATACTTGGGTCCAACGCTCTTAAAGAAGGAGCAAATGTAGTTTAGTCCAGTTCTGATTTCATAAAAATTTCTCGCACGCCAGGATTTAAGAATGTCAAGGTTTCACGATTTCCGAAAGTCTAAACATTGGACCGTAGCTAGTTCTAAAAAACTTACAATATTTTTTCCAGGAACAAAATGCAGCCGATTTGGTATTAATGACGATAATTCGCTGTCTGGCGATCCTCTTTAGTTACCATCAATTACGTAATCTCCAAAACACAGGCTCAAAGTATATCCTTGGTAAGTAAAAAATATTTCTTTTCAAGATTTTACACTTTCACAGTAGACGTGTCCCATTAAACCAGTTGTAAACTTTTAGATATTAAATTCTTTCGCTTTCGGTAATTGCAGAACACAAATATTAATCTCTTATCGTTCTAGCTAATTTAATCACCTTCATAAAAAAATGTCACTCTGAATAATAAGTTTTATCAACATAACTGAGTGCTTGATAATTTATTGTTGATAATTAAATTTTTTTTTTATTTCATAGAGATTAAGTAAATAAGTTATATTCCACTTGCTATTTGATCGTTGTACTATTAAAATTTTTGCTGATGGAGCAAAGTCGAAGAGGTTCGATTGTTGACTTGAGGATGCTAATTATGAATGAATATTTGTGTAATTAGGATAATTGTTTCCTTTAAAATATCGTATCTAAGACAAAACATCAAATTTTTCGGAGATGAGATTTTAAATCTAGTGCAAGGATTTGTTGTGTTTAATCTACATTATAAAATCTATTTTGTCTGAAATAATAGTCTAGGCGACGATGATTTAATTTAAAATTTAAGTACATATCTGTAAATATGACATTGTCCAATAGAATTTTATTAGGCTCCATATTAAATTAAATTGATTTAGTTTATTTAATTGTAGATAATTTTGAAAATTTGTAGTTTCACATACACGTTTCACAAACTAAAATTTATATTTGAGGAATTTTTTCATTGCAAATAGTCACGTGGGAAACTCATAATTGCGTGAAAAAACTAGGAGCAGAGCGATTATTGATAAGACTTCTCTTTGGAAGACGTGTGAAAGCCTTGAGCGCCAGTGAAAGTTCCATAGAAAGCGATAGCGTTTCATTCGAGGCCGTATGCGAGGTCATTGTCTATCAGGATTACCGAATTTCCTCACAAACTGCGTGCCGATCTGGAAATACTTTTTTTTTTAATTTGAAAATGAAAAGAAAATTATTATGATTAAAATTTCTTTAACCCCGATATTTTATACAAATGAAATCTTAAAAACTAAATTTTTTACAGGTGGTGCTGGACTCTTCACAGTCTTTTCGAGCATAGTCTTTACCTCAAGTGTTGTGAATTTTGGCCAGAGCGCAATCTCAGATTTAAAGTGAGTAAAAATAAATTTTTTGAGCTAAAATTTCTACGTGATTAAATCAGGACAAGGAAACAAATTTAAAAATGAAAATATCTTCTTTCAGGGATGCCTTCTTTTTCTTCCTCCTTGTGATTGATTTGAACAAAGCTCGTTTGCTGGCCCAAATTGCCTTGAGTTCCAGAAATCAGGAGGAAGTTCGAACCAACATCGCTCAAGGAATGACCCTTTTGGGTCCAACAATCACCCTTGACACTCTCGTTGAGATCCTCCTCATCGGAATTGGTTCCCTTTCTGGAGTCCGAAGACTCGAAATACTTTGTACTTTTGTTTGCCTCGGTGTCATTGTCAATTATTTCGTCTTTATGACTTTCTACCCTGCCTGTTTATCACTCATTCTTGAGGTAAGAATGAAGTTTTCTTAGGACAATTAGAATTCTTTTGGAAAGTCCATCAGGGGATTGAATAATGCATTCACTTTCTCTGCTTTATTTTTTTGCAAAGTGAAATGTCTTTTGATTTGCAGCTATCGCGAGGCAATCACGCTATGAGTACGGACAACATACTAATGATGCACCCGCTCATCGAGGAGGACCGAAAACCAAATCCCGTCGTCGAAAGAGTCAAGCTCATAATGATTGCAGGTCTCTTCATCGTCCACGCTAACAGGTTTGTCCACAGCTTCCAAAGATCTCTTAATAATTGCGCAAGTGATTCTATAATTTTTCAAATTAAACTCTTCTCATTTCTTACCACGAGGTAATAAATCATAGGAGAAATGCGATCTAACACTTAATTGTCGGTGATTTAAACTCTTTGGTAAGCTGTAAATTCCCACGAACGGTATAATGCCGAATTACGAAGTCTGCAGATGAAAGAAGAAGAGGAACCGGTTTGCCTCTAAAATAAAAATCACAGCGGATATTATCCTAATTTTATTACAACATCCTTATGAAACTGGATGGCCTTTTGGTGCGTTGAGTGATGAAATCGATGCCTCTTTGAGAGCCTCTGAAGACAGTTTAGCACGACCTACACCTAGAAATCCCACGTGGGATAGTACTTACGACAAGAGAGGGACTTCTTTAGAAACAGTTATTCTAATCTCTCAAGATTTCGTTTTTTTTTTAAATCTCTGAGTGACGTAATATAAGATCATCACCACTTTCTTCCCCTGGATGGAATCGAACAAAAAAAGAAAAGCGTCACCGCTGAAAAGCTATCTCTCAATCTGACCTCAGAATTTTTCAGCCACTTCTTGTGGCGAAAAAGTCTTTTTGTCACCGAGTTCACCGAGTCAGGGTCACTCGGCAAGACATTAACGTAGATGCGTGCACGATGCATATTCAGTAAATTATGCAAGTTCCGTGTAACGAGATCGTATCAGTGAGCTACGGTAGTTTTCTTCCAAATAGAATATAGGCATGCAAATCAATCACGTGGTGAAAAGCCAAGATCTGTGGACGGTACGTCTTCTAAGAATTATTTTCGTCGGCGGTTTTTCAGTCAAGTTTCGGGTCTTGAGAGTCGAACTCCGAAATTATTTCGATCTTTGACGCCGGGTGGATCTTTGTTGGGTCCTTCTTATTCAAATCTGGTATCTTTGCTGAAATGAATGGAACTTGGTACGACGCCGATAAAAATATGTGTCGGGTGGCGAGTTTAATATTACATGAGAATGATAACAATGCTTGGAAGAAAAATCTATGAAGTGTCTAAAGTCGGAAACTAAAAATACAGATTTATGGAGTGGTGGAGCCTGAGTCTCAGTCTTCCTTGTTAGGATAGCGACGGGCGTTTTAGTTTGTGACAAGGTTTTCCTCCGCGCAGATGATCCCCACGGAATATTTGAGTCTTGGTCTAGAAATAGTGCCTTATTCATTATAATTCAGTTTAAATTCAGTCAAGAGGATTGTAATGAAATTTTATTTTAAGTTGTAATGGTGCAGTCTTGGGCAAGTTACCACGCAAAGGTACCGCAATAGAATTAGTCTTAGGTTTTTGGAAATTATGGCGAAGAATTAAATTTCAGTGAATTTTATGGAATTAAGAACGAAAATAATTAAATACTACATCCAAAAATTTGGTAAATAAATACAGACTGGATTTTTCCCATCGGTATTTTTTTTAATCCAGTAAATTTTTAAAACTTTTTTAACTGAAACTTTTCTTGTGGATTCAACTAAAATTTTTCTCATCGACTAATCCAATCGAGATTTTTCATTGAAGACAATATCTGTTTTAAAAGAATTTTTTTCAAAAAAAATATTGAATTTTCTATTGTATGTTTCAGTCGATGGCCATTTAAACAAGGAGAAAATCAGGAAGCAATAAAGGAATCGGTATTGACAGTAAATCCGAATCTGATCTTGAAAAACGAGAACATCACGAAATCTCAATTGGGTTTGCGGAAGTACTTTGAAAATTGGATGCCATTTAGCGCTGATAACGTCGTCATTGTGATTCTTCTTGTGGCGTTAGCAATCAAGTTCGTATTTTTTGAAGATAGGGGTGACATTGCGAAACAACTTAAGCTGAAAGAAGAGAGCGCAGACGCGCAGAAAAGCGTCGCTGAAGAAGGAACTGTGGAAACTATGCACGCGGCTGCAACCACTTTAGAGGCTCAGACCAGACGCAGATTTGAATCAGCGATGCCCACCATGCACTCAACAAGCTTCCTGCTTTCCGGAATGGGTGGTGATTGGATTGAAGAAGACGAGTCTTATTTTAAACGCATTGACAAAGAAGTTCAAACCGATGAAGTTAATATTATCAGTTCCACCAGCGAAAATATCAAAGATACACCGGAAGTCCCCCGAAACGTTGAAGAGTGTCTCGCGATCTACAGATCCGAGGTGAGTCAATATTTCAATTTATATTTTAATTTCACTTCTCTAAACTTTCTCCAGATAAGAGTCCCAGTTTAAAAGTTTAAAAGTTAATTTTTTGTTTCTTTAAATTTAACTTGAAACTTTTCCAAAAGAATTGAAATTTATTCGCAAGAATAAATTTCAAGAATGTTTAAAAAGAATGTTTAACAATTCAGAAATTTATTGTTTAAAGAAGCCTAACAATAGTCTAAAAAAAAACTAGAAATATGTTTTCTGAAAAAAAATATTGGCTGTAATATCGAGTTTGAGTATCTTGAAAATAAAGCTAAAGAAAATGACAATGGCATTGAACTCAAAGGATTATTGATCACTAAAGTGTTAAAGTGTGAAAATGTAATACTGTCAAAGAAAAAATTAAATGTCACATAGTCAACATAAATTTATGATCCTCGTTTCAAATCAAAGTTCAGAGTGGAGAGATCATAGAGAGCAAAAATTAGATTGATGCTGATAGTAAATGTATTTGACACGTGACTCATATGAGAGAGAAAGAGTTTTTGTTTACTATTTGAGTTAAGATGTTGTTTTAAAAGATTAAGAGGCAGTTGGTTGACACATTAAGAAACAGATTCGTGTAAAGAGCACGTGATGTTGAATGCATGACGCGTTGGTATACATTCTCTGATCTCGTGGTGCTTAAGTCTGTTTAAATAGTAAATATTAATATTGTTAATATTTATTTAATGTAGATGAAACATCTTGTAAATCTTTTAAATCTGCCCAATTACTTTACAATCTAATTTTTAACGCTTACAATTGACATTTTAAAATTTTCAAACGCTTAAAAATTGAAGTTCTTCAATTTCTTCTTTTTCCAATTTTGAAATTCTATTTCTTTTTTCTGCAGTTGGGAGCAGACGCCTTGACAGACGAGGAAGTGATCACCCTCGTAAAGCACAAATACATCCAGCCCTACCAGCTGGAAAAAGCCGTCGAAAATATGGAGCGAGGAGTCGGAATCCGTCGTATGATCCTTGGAGATATAGGCAACTTTAGCAAGTCTCTCATCGATCTTCCATACAAAAGCTATGACTACAGTTTAGTTCTTGGTTCCTGCTGTGAGAATGTGGTCGGTTATGTTCCAGTACCAGTTGGAGTTGCTGGTCCTTTAAAAATCGATGGTGAATTGATTCACGTCCCGATGGCCACGACAGAAGGTTGCCTTGTAGCTTCAACTAATCGAGGAAGTCGAGCTCTTTTTAGCTGCGGAGTCACCAGTAGAATAGTCGCTGATGGAATGACAAGAGGTCCAGTTGTCAGATTTCCTAACGTTATAAGAGCCAGTGAAGCAATGGCCTGGATGCAAGATGGAGATAACTTCGCTGCCATGAAACTCAGCTTTGATCGAACCAGCAGATTCGCCAGGTTGACGAAGGTCCACATTCGAATTGCAGGAAGACATCTATTTATAAGATTCGTCGCAAAGACTGGAGACGCTATGGGAATGAATATGCTTTCTAAAGGCACTGAAAAATCCCTCCACACTGTTCAGGAACAATTCCCAGATATGGAGATTATTTCTTTAAGTGGAAACTTTTGCACAGATAAAAAACCAGCGGCCGTTAATTGGATCGAAGGTAGAGGAAAAAGTGTTGTCTGCGAAGCTATTGTTCCTGCTAATGTTGTCACAACTATTTTGAAGACGACGGTTCCGGGATTAGTTGATGCGAATATTAGTAAGAACATGATTGGCTCCGCAGTTGCTGGAAGTATTGGTGGATTTAATGCCCATGCTGCGAATATTGTGACCGCGATATTTATTGCAACGGGGCAAGATCCTGCTCAGAATGTTGGAAGCAGCAATTGTATGACGTTGATGGAACCTTGGGGACCTGATGGGACAGATCTTTATATCTCATGCACTATGCCGAGCATTGAAGTTGGAACGGTTGGTGGTGGAACAGGACTTCCGGCTCAGGGCGCTTGTTTAGGAATGCTGGGAGTCAAAGGAGCACATTTTAATGATCCTGGACAAAACGCGAGTAAATTGGCGAGAATTGTTTGTGCCACGGTTCTCGCGGGTGAACTTTCGCTCATGGCAGCTCTTACCGCTGGACATTTAGTCAAAAGCCATCTTAGACATAATAGGTGAGTGATTTAAAAAAAGAATTTTTAAATAATTCTGGAACCAAAATTTACTTAAATTGTACTTTTACATATGAATGCTTTAAACTTTGAGTACATTTAAATGAAGGCGTTTTAAGATTCGAAGATTTTGAAGTGAGATCTTCAACTTTTGAAGAATTATATTTACATTACTTCAATTTTTATTCTCTCCAAATTTAAACGATGTAAATTCCAATTTTAAAATAAAATGTCTTCATACAAAAATGATGAGAATGATAATCAAAATTCTAACATTTATTATTTTTATTTTAGGTCTTCCACAATGATAGGCAACCCAATACAAGTACCACAAAGTGTTGCGTCGAAAAATTTATCAGTGTCCAGTGTGCTTCCTTCTCTTCAGGCAATGTGCACAAACTCAAATCGATCGTAGTATTAATCGCAATCTTTCATTCATAACTTTCACAAGGAATAAGGAACTTTTGAAATTGACCATCTTGCAAATTTAGACTGATTTTTGCTCGAAGTTGCATGGAAATGGTCAAAAGAATCAAAAATTTTTTAGAGAAATAGTGTTAAATATCGTATATCGTATCTCGTGAGTTATTTTAGTCATAATTTCATTGGGTTACGTCATGATTTTGTCTCTAGAACCAGTCGCACGACTCCCTCTAAATGAAATAAGAGAAAAAGACGAAGAAACTCTTTTCTTGATATAAACATTGTACAAATGAATTTCTTTTAACTGTAATTATATATAGACAATGTAAATCATTGTAAGGAACGTACCACTGGCTCTAAAGAGAAAGTAAGTTTATTATCTTGGCTCTATGGTCTTAAGTAAAGTAATTTTATTTAACTATAAATGACTGCAATTAACCCTTTCTGTAAATACAATAATTTTTTAAGTTTAAGACAAATAAAAATGATTTTTTTGTTTCTTTCGATTTAAAAAATACTGCCTGAAGTATCGTGCCAAAGACAGAAAGGGTTGATTAATCTTGATTGACAATACATTTTCCAGCGTCGAGTTTCTATTAATTATGTGGTATTAGTTTAAATAAAAGCGCAGTCTAGTTTTAAAAGAAACTTCCTGTTTGGAATTTGGCAACATCTACATAAGCGAGAATTATAAAACAGAAACTTCAGGATTTGATATTCATGATTTATTGAGTTTTCTTTAATTATTCAAATATTCTTTTCAAGGTCCACTTCACTAACATTGGCGATATCTAAAACTACGACTTTTAGAAACAAAGCACTTTTTCAAACTTTCTAAGTATCACAAGCATTCATCATTTTGTTATTTTCCCATTTATTTATTTATTAATTCAGAGGTTCTCTTCAGAAATATATTATGTAATTCATACGTAGCACATGTTGCATTTGCATTCAAACTTCAAGTAGAGACCTGATTGTTCGTTCGTGTAAATTTAAATTTAATTTAATGTAAAATAGATAGTTTAATTAAAATTATGGGATGTCGTTTACTTCATAGATTTTTAGGAATTTTTGTCATCGACTTCATTTGTGACTGAAATGGTGTAACGTTTGGAACGGCTCACAATCAAAACCGCCAACAAATATGTTGAATAATTTAATTGAAATCTTAACTTTATTTTAGTCACAGTGAGTACATTCATTTTTTCTGTTTCGTTAGCCTTTTTATTTTAATTAGTCATTATTTATAAACTAAGTTTCCAAAATTCGTAAGTTTGGAAAAGAGTTTTTATTTAATTTTTTATTTAATTATTATTTGGGTACGCACAATCATTATGTAGGGTTTACTTACGGTTTAAGGAGATGTGAAAAATGCTAAACCCTTAATTATCGCATTGTACATAATAGAATAAGATTAATTAGGTTTTTTTGAATCTTCTCAAATCATTGGAAGAGGAGGCTAAGTCTTTCTAATAAAAAATTCTCTTTAAATTTTATTCCTTAAGCAAGAGACTTGTCGAGTTCTTATTGTTCCTTGGATTCAAAAGTATAAAGCAATGTTGTAAAAACAGGCAGAAGTTAAGTTTTGATTGTAATGTAGGATTTGAAAGCGTACCTGCCAAAGGAACATTCGTAAGCGAATTAATAATATCCTTGGTGAATAATATTTTTGATTAATATTTTTGCTGGAAAGTTGTTTACAGCGGATTAGATAGGTTTAACGAGAGCAATATCAATAAAATGTATATAAACTGTAGGGAAATATTGACACCACCATCAGATAGTGAATAAAAGGAATAATTTAATACTTTCTTGTCTTTATTGCCAAACTATAAATAATTATCAGAAAGTTTTTCTTATCGAGTGAGAAATCGGAAAGTCTTCAATCAGAATTCAATACAATTTAATAATAAGCAGAAATTTTCAAGTTCGAAACCATCGGTCGTTAGTGTTTGGTTTTCCTTACAGAAAAAAGGTTGGGCTTTAGATCGTTAGAATTTCTTCAAGTCAGGTGAATCAATTTTAATTTTCTTACACTTTTATATTGAAATTTCTTTCCTGAATAAAAATGAATAATTATAATTAATAGTAATTTTGAAGATAACTTCATTTTAAATAAATGTATTAGGAATTAAATTCAGAAATCTTTTTTTTAGTAACATATAAATTGAAGACTCCTTTAACAATAAAAGTAGACGAATTATAAAACAGTTGACATTTTTGCTGTTAGGAAAAAAAAATCTTCTAATTCTAGGTTTATCTTAATTTTGCTGATATAAATTTATTTCTAGTATTGCGAATGCCTTTGATGACTAATAATATTTACAAGCATTGAAAATTCGTACTTAATTTCCTGCAGATAAAATTAAGGAATGTATGAATATTGTCTTATTAAAAAGATTTAGATTTGATATCTTCTTGAATTCCTTTACAAATTTAAATATTTTTTTAAATCCAAACTTTCAATCTTAAGTTTAAAATTTAGTTTGGTTGACAGTTCAACTCGATACCAGAAAATATGTTTTTTTTTTAATTTCAAAATATTTAATAAGATTTTTTGGAAATATTTTTCAGCTATAAAAGATGCCTCCGATAAGAAAAATAAAGATAAGCCCCAAAAAAGCGACGAGAAGTTCATCATCGAGTAGTTCATCATCCTCGATTTATGATAGTTCATCTTCCTTGAGTTGTTCATGTTGTTCATGTTCATCCTCTGATACTTCAAGCTCAAGCTCTGACTACTGGGAATCCGATGAGGGGAAAAAAAAGAACGAAAGAACTAGGAACAAAAAAAAAGCTCTCAAAAAAACTAAAGTGCTTAAGCTGACCAATAAGAAGAGAAAGAAACCTTGCTTCAATGGTTAGTGTTATAAATACGTAGTTTCGTTTGAAATAAATTAGGTGATTCTTCTTATTCTTTTTCAATTTCCAATTGAGTAATATAAATAATTTTCTGATTTTTGTTTCTAGTTTCGGATTCATCGAATTCTTCTACCTGCATCGGTGAAGCTTGTAGCATAAATCGTAAAAAGACTAAAGTTCAGTATAAAAAGTCTCAAGGACAGCGTAAAAAGTGTCAAGAAAAGCGTAAAAAGACTTAAAAACAGCGTAAAAACTGATCGTCAATTCGAAAGTTATGAATCTTCTATATTTTGTAATTTGTACGTCTATCTATCTATCTATCTTCTTAAGATTATAATTATTTTTAATCGATGCCATTTTTAAAATAGGAAAATCTTTCATTTGGTGCAGAACTTTTTGTAATTCATATTTCTCTAGTTTCAAGTAAAAAATTGCATCTAAATAAAGTTCAAATTAACATTACGAGTCTAGTGATTTCTTCTAAAATGTATCGATAATTTATTATATGAATAAAAATATTTAAAAAGAGCCTAGCATTTAATTAAAACGAAAGAAAAGAAACTTTTTTTTTCGATTCAATAAAAGTAAATAATTTATTTTACGTGCGTTTCGAATTTCATGCCGTTTTTTTTTTTGCTTTTTGATTTTTAAATTAGCTAATTGATGCTTGTAAAAAAAATAGATTAATCTTAATTTACAGAAGTTAATGAGATTATAAATTAAATTACATTTTTTCGTAGGTATTTTCGTAGCCGCAGGTCGTGCAAGTTTGAGAGTACGTATCTTCATCCTCGTTGTATGATTCTGATCCAAATTTGTGCACGTGAGAAGCTTTATGTGTTTTATCGTACAGAGAACTTCGCACCTCCATTCGCAGCTTTTTAATCTAGAAGAAAAAATTAATTTTTCATTCGGAAGAATATATGTACATGCATACATGTATTTATAGAAAAATATAATTAGAACACTGTTTAATTAATATTAATTCATTAAAACATATTTTGGAAGCTTTTAACTATAACTACAATCGATTTGAACCCTACCTTTTTGTTGAATCTTTTTATCTTTGTTTCCTCGCGTTTTTCATCTCGTATTTGACGCTCCATCAGTAAGTTTTCTTCTGATCCCCAAACGTCAAGAGCTCGTTTTTCCACCTGGAGTTGCAAATATAATTTCATTTCTCCCCAACGCGGATTGTGTGGATTTTGTCGAATTATAAACTTCAAGGGTGGCTCTCTTCTGTCGAAATCGCAATCTTTCAAGAGATATTCTTGCTTTGCTTCCGTCCTTGTAATGAGCGTGTGTTTCTCATCATTGTCCCTAACAAAATTATATATGTATAATTTAGTGTTTTATTTTAAAATTCATTATAAGAAGAGTAGAAATTTCGTTTTTTTTTTAAATTAATATACCTGCAAGAGTCGCAGACTGGGTAGTCGAACTTTTGTAGTAGAAACGAATCTTTAAATTCATCTTTACACTCTTCACATGTAGGTAAACTACTGACTATTGGCGCAGGAATGTCTACGAGCTTGAGCTAAAAGTAAAACGAAAACATAAAAGTTATACAATCGACAAAGGACAAATGGAATTTGTAGTGTAGATTTTAGAATTTCTGTATTTATTTGTACCATTTCCTGTTCTAATTCATCGTTCTCATCAATAAGGAAACCAGCTCCACTGTCGATTACTCGCTGGCCTTGAACTTTAATAGATTTGCCGGTTGAAGAGTCGGAATTGTCTCTGAAAAATTATCATAATAAAGTTAATAATCATAGAAAGATACAAGTACTTTCTGTTGATATTTTTAATACATAAATAATCATTACAACCCTTTTCAAGATGTGAACCAAAGTTAAAGGATAAAAGACTTAAAAAGTGTATAAAAAGTGTATAATTATTACAAAAGTAACATTTTTAAAATTAGATTCTAAAATCTTGTTTCAATAATTATTTTAATTGTAATAAACAAAACAAGGATCTTTCTGTCTGATGGAAATAACAAAAAAAGAATAACGTATAAATGTTTGAAAAAACTTACATTTTTGCATAAGGATGGGAGACTACTTTCGACTTTTTAAGCAACAAAGCTCTTTGTCGATTTCTCTCAGCACGTTTAGAAAATTCCTCAGGAAGATCATTTTCTTGGAGACTTGTGTCTTTGTGGTTATTTTCTATAGATGCCATGATTAATTAGTGTGATTAGTTTCAGAATTTATAATGTATTCTACACAATAATAGACAATAAGAAGTTAATCCCACGTAGTATAAATATTGTACTGTATTGTATCATCAGACAATCATTCAGAATTTATAAAATCTATTAAAATGAAGTTGAACTGTTGATTAACTGTCAAACATTTTAACTCCGAATGACAGCACACATTGGCAATCGGCTAGAGAAATACTGCCATTGGTCAAAATTTGGCGCGCGATTAAAATTTCAGCCAACGGCAGAATTTCTCCAACAGAAAGTCAGTAAGCAGTCTCAGGGCCGTCGATAATCCATGACCGTAGCCAGGGGGGGCACCAAGGGGGATTGTTCCCCCTCTAAATGAAAAATAAAAAATATTTCTGTAGTAAGTACACTGTAAAAAATATTATCGTAATTTTACCACAATGAATGATATGACCAATATTACCAACACTCAATGCAGGATTTTTACAACCAATCGGAAGTTTGCATTTCTGGATTGCAATGATGTATGGTGGGAAGTTCGCTTTCAGGGGCATCAACTTTGAAAATTGTTTTAAAATTTGAACTGTATAAATTCAAGTATGTAAATTCAAAAATTTATTCATTTCATACATATGTTCATCAATACATAAGTATATCTATATTAATTATAGATTTCTGTAGAGAATCTTTCATTTTTATGAAATACCTTTACAGGTTCCTGTACAGGAATTTCGATTAGTAATTACCATATGAGCAAATTTAGTTAGGTCAAAATATCTGCTCTTACGGTAACTACCACTTGTCAAAAAAAACCTTTTCAATCTATTGTTTAATCAACCTCAAAAGATTAAATCAACCAAAAATTCAATCAATCAATCAATCAACCTAATACGATTCAATCAATATCTACATCCACCTTATTTTAAACTCCAAATCGCAATATACACCTTTTTCCATATTCAATTTTCAAAACAAAGGGTTTTTCCCGCCGTATAATTTCCTCTTCTTTCGGTCCATGGTATGCGCGCGCATCCTAGGGGGGATAGGGTGGCAGATCGCGGTGGGGGTGGCCTTCCGATGCACCGCCACCGCTCCACGGCTCCACCACGAAGCCGGTCAATACTCCGAATCGCGGACCGCGGTGAGAGCTCGGCACTCTCGGTAGCTAAAACGCGTTTTGCTGGGCCCAGAATCGGCGAACGATCGTCTGATCGTTTCAGACCTACGCTCATGTATCCTCTACTCTCAGTGACCGAATCACGCGACTAATTCACTGAAGAAACGAAACCTGTTTCTACTTGTTTTTCGCCACGATTTTCGTAAACCTCGTCCGTAAAGCAAGATTTTTCCGACAAAGTGGAGAAAATATGTGAGGGAAACGAGGAAACACGACTGTCGTCGGAGGTCACGGCGTGACACGTTTCGTGGTGCTGGGAGGGCGCGTGTTTTTCTTCGGACGGCGCCAGGCGTCTCGTCCTTGCGGGAGGTTCCTGCGTGTGACAGGAGATAAGATAAATTATCAAATTATTTAATATGTACTTCGCGTGATGGACCACAGGATTATATTTACCAGCTTCCAAATACGCCTTGTAACCGGTCGACTCATGGATACATTGTGGATATTCTTTTTCTTCTTTGCAATCGCCGGTGAGTCGGAGTTTTCTTATTTTTTAATTTTTTTTTTTTTTTTCAGGTATTTTTATTCGTCTTCTGGCTCTGAATATAGAGAAGAAGTTCTATAAAGTAGAAACGAGTGTTCAGGAGGATATTCTCCGCATTCTTAGCCCGTGTTTTCTCGTTTATTCGTGTTTTATTACATTTTATTGTTCGGGGGTATGTCGCAGTCTGGTGTTCGAAGTTTTTGTTTTTGAATTCAAGAGAACAGATTTTAGTTATAGTGCGCTCTGAAACGTGAGCTGCTTCCAGATAAATGTGTGCTTTCGTGACTGTCTAGCTCCCGAAAATGCAAGCTGAAACGACCAATTAGGGTGTCATTCGATCTTGAGGAAACTGGAGGAAAACAATCATTGTTTTTTGATGGATGTGTGTGTAGTAGAAACTGTATTCGTGGAATTATTTACTCCAAAATGCATTTTGCAAGGGAGGAGGGATGTAAACAAATATTTTATTAAGGAGTTTAGAGGTGGGGGTATTTTTCAATGTCTTCAGTGGAGATGCTTTCGTTTTGGCCCACTATTATATATTTGGCATGTTTAGATTCATTTTTATTCTTGCAAAAGGTTAGCTCATGTGTGCTTGAGCTTGAATGCAATCGGGGATGGGTTTAAAGAACAAAGCAGACAAAGGGTGGGTCTTGATTTTGAGTCGATATAGGTCAAGTTTATATATATAGGAAATTTAATGTCATTTTAATTTGAATACATTTAATCATTTTAATTGAATTGTATAATTTGTATGATGGAATATTTCATTTGGATTCCATTTACAATTTTTCTGCACTTGGACAAGTTTTTAAATATTAAACTATATATTATCCCTGCTCGTAATAATTCAGTCAGAGAATTAATATTAACTAGTAAAAATTTGTCGTAATATTAAATATATTCAAATATATTCAAATTATTTTTATTATAAAAATGATGTTTATTGTATTAAAAATTGTATTAGTGCAGAAATGGTTCCTTTCAAAATTATTTAAATTTGAGTATTGGAAACTAAGTATATGAAGTAGTGGTAACAATTGCTGAGGGGAGAACAAGCATTGAAATGAAAAAAGTTTAAATCTAACTGATTATTGTAAGCCTGAAGGACTTATTGAAGTGCATGAATTAGGACTTACTTTTCTCTTCCCCTATCGACTTGCTCTCCCCATTACACTCCATAGATCAAGAGCCCTCTATTCTCGAATCATTCGCTCATGAAACGGCATATATTTCTTTGTTCAGTTTCTTTCTTACCTAACTATATATGAAAATCGGCAAAACAAACATCTGTTCTCTACCGCAGCTTATTTTCACTGCTTATTTTCGCATGTATCTAAAAAAAAAATAATAGCCAAGTTCTAATTTAAAAATTCGATTTCTTCATTTTACGTAACAAATATTAAATTTGGAATTTTTTCCCTTGGTAGAATTAATCAATTTTTAACTAGAATTATGTGCACAGAGCGAGAAAATGTCTAATGCAAATATTTCTGAAGTAAACTGAAAATATTGAATTTTGGGATCAGATTTTGATTTCTTCGTTTTATACAAAAAGAATCGAAACTAAATATTTTTTCGCGCTGTATGCAGTCTTATATTTAAAAGAAGCTTAGTGCTACAGAGCGAAAAAATATTTATCTATAATTTTCGTTGAGTAAAATGGAGAATGAAATGTTGAAACGGTTCTGGGTTTCTGTTAAATTGTGAGTTAATATTAAAATACAACGTGAGAATTAGAACGGAGGTTTCTGCAATTCTATAATTTAACTGAAAATTTAATGTATGCTTTTTGGTTAAATTTGAACGTAATTACAAAGTAAATATGCAAAGTAAATTTACTGCCGTTAATGAACAAAACAGGTAACACGGTTTAATGGGTAAATATTTCCTGAGTCGATAAACAGAGATCAGTATTTACCACAAACCGATTGACCAATATTGTGATTTTAAAGAGGATAGTGGATTTTGTAAATAAAATTCTTGTATTTTCGGAAAATTTAAACAAGCAATCAATCTTTAATTATTTTAAAATCTTTAATTATTTTCGTCAAATATTTTTGTTTAGTTGATTTTGTTTTCTTTTCGGTAGATTTCCGAACTAAGAAAACAACCCCCTTTAAATTGTCTCAACATTTTCGCCTCATTTCATTCTAAGCTTTGCAGCTCAACATTTTACGAGCGAATAGCCACGTAAAATGGGCGCGTTTTTCACACAGAAGACTTTTACGCGAGTGCCTAGCATATGTGCACGTAAAGTGACAATTTGAAAGCTCACATTCTGTCATCAAAATCGCTTCTATGTGCATTCAGCGATGTAATAAAAATGTTGTGCTTTTAAAATTTACATGTGAAAGATGCAACACATTTTTATACTTGAGAACTTGAGAATTTCTTCCGAGTTCAACAAAAATAATTAAATTTTTCTCCAAGCTCGAAATAATTAATGGATAAGCTTCCGAAAACTTTCCAATTTTCTTCAAACTTGTATTTGGATGCGCTGATTACGAATATGATAGTGAAAATTGGCGTAAATTAGATTTTCAAGGTGAAAACCCCCAAAAAACTGATTTTTAGAGCGGTTTGCATTTATCTCAGCCAATAAGCAAACCAGGCAAAATATTTCAAATAAAAGTTGTAGATTTTATCCAGACACATTTTTTCATACAAACATTTTTTTTATGAGTGATAGTTTCCGAGAAAATCGGTGATATCGAGTTTTTCATTAAAAAAACTCATAAATCATGGTTCTTTACATTTTACAGGGAAATCATGGTGTTCGTTCCGGTTTGGAAGGCATGAAAATGAACGGGGGTTTAAATAAATGCAAAAAACTATAATTTTTATTGGTTTTTTCATGAAAATTGATGTATGTTGGACAATAATTATAATAATTATGGTTTCGCCATGAAAATTAACTAGTCGACAATTTTCACTATCATATTCTTAATCAGAATATCAAATAACTCAAAATTCGTTGAAATCTCTTAAAATTTATAGAAAACACTTGAAATCTCTTAAAACTCCACAAAAATCTTTAAAACTATAATTTAAATCCTTTAAAATTCCTCACAGAAACCTCTTGATATCTTTTAAAATTGCACGAAAAATTTTGAAATCGTTCAAAATTCGTTGAAATCTCTTAAAATAAAATTCTTAGAAATCTCTTGAAATTCCTCAAAATTTTACAACATTATTAAAATCACTTCAAATTCCTAGAAACCTCTTGAAATTTTCCTCTCTAAAAAAGTGTTGTAACAAAATACCTCAAAAAACTTTCATACATTGTTGTTGCAAACTTGATTGATTTTTGAATGACTTAAAGTTGTAAAGAGTATAAAAAGAAAATAATCGTATAGTGAACGTATACGTGTTAGTTTGCTAGTAAACATAAAAGACAGTAGAATTATATATAGAATGTTGAGACTCATACAAGATTAAAAGCCCTTCAACAAACAAGGTATAGCTTCTTTAAATCCCTAAATACACAATTAACTTTTAGAGTCAGCAAACAAATTCTTGCACATATTGAGACTTTGTATTATCTATACTCCTTGAAAAATTTTCCCACGAATTTCTAATATGTGGCCCAGATGCTAAGCTAAATATATCAACTCTTTATTGGCGCCTCGTACTTTTTTTTTAGTGCGTGACTACAAAAGGGGGTAGCATAGAGAGGTAGTATGATTGATTAGATTTTCTCTAGGCAAAAGGCGTCAATAAAGCAACCACGTGCTAAGCAACGCAGTGTGGGTGGCGTCGAGACGTGCCGACGACGAAAGGGGCCAAATTACTTTTACGTTCCGTCCACTATATATCCTTCTTCAAAGCCCCACCCGCCTTCAACTCCTTCCATTATAATTTCCGCGCAAACAGTTCTTGTAAAACATCATCAATTTACTTATAGCATACTGACTGAAAAACGAACGACAGTGGCTTTCAATTTACGCTTTTGCTATTTAAAAGTATTTTTTGGTTTATTTAATATGATTTTCTTACTGAAGACTTGTATGAATATTGATTATTATTATATTGATTTCTATTTTGATTAAAATCGTGAAAAAAGTCACTGAGAATCAGTGAAATTCCTCTGATTTTTCATTGATTCACGTTTAGAGAGAATCATAAGTTTATTTCATTGAAATTGCGTGTAGGATAATTCCGGGTCATTTCCGGGTTGATAAAGCTTTTCTGGATATATTAAATAATAAGGAAAATCTATCTTTTAAAATTGAAGATATTTTTATTTCATATTTGAAATTTTTTAAATCTCTTGAGTTTTCTTGAATTCCTTAAAGAAAATTGTTTAAATCCTTGAAAAAAAATAACTTGTAATGCTTGTTATTTTTAGTTGATGGAATAACATTAATATTCTGGATAAAATAGAACATTTGGTACATAAAACACTGAGTTTTTAAAAGTAATCTTTTCAAATAAGGAATTTCTTTGCCTTGAAAATTAAAGGTAAATAAAAGGCAAAATAAAAAATTCATGTGAATTGCTTACATTCTGAGGCTATTTATGGAAACCTTCTCAAGGTACGGAATTTAATTTCAGAATCTGAAGAGAAGGATAATTTCTAAATGTATTATTCAAGAAAATAAAATTGATGATAAAACTCTAGGAGTTGGGATCTCGTAAATATTTAAATACAGAAATGTCCGACCACATTTTCGGGTCGCATCCGTGATAAGAACGCGAAATTCTACGAATTTTCATGGAAATGACGAGAAACGCAGGAGCATATAAGATATATATATATATATATATATATATATATATATATATATGTATGTATGTATGTAGTGTATACAGTGTACAATATACATTATTTCAAGTCTCGTCCAATAGAGCATGAAATACGCAGCTAAAACATAAGCCAATATAAGCCTCTCTATGTAAATTACACGCTTTGTAAACATGTAAATTAGATGGAAGAATTATGAATCCAAAGTACACTTTTTACTCACATTCATAGCAAATGCTTCTGCAGTCTGACCTGCCATAAACAATCGACTCTGCAGACGCTTTCTTACATACCAGACTACTTAAAATTCTTTGAAAATATTGTTTTTCTTATTTATAGGGGATCACGTAAATTTACCGAAATTTTAAATTCCCAAAATTGAAATTTAATTCCCGACATTAATATTTCCCAAAATTTTTCTTTACAATTTATTATCAAAACTTTTGTTGAAAATTTCCCTTAACAATTTTTATTCATGAAGAGAAATTTTGATCCCTCCATATATTGTTGTTCTTTGGCTTTTGAATAACTTAAAGTTGTAGTAAAAAAACAAAATATAATCGCGATTATATTTTGTGCGGGAATTGTCTAGGAATTTCATGGGAAATAACTCTGTTAATGATTATACGATAGCCTTTAATGATTTTTTGACTTTTCTAAATATTAAATTATTTTTATCGAACTACATAACTCATCAATATTAATTTAGTTCAATATAGCAAATCGCTCTATTGATTTGTAGATGTGGCATAAAACGAGAATTGCAAAATCGAGATAACACAGAATTCCAGGATATGTCGCCACAATATCAGTGATGTCCCTCGGCAATAAGGGTAGTGTGCGAGTTTCTGCTGCAGAATTAATACTTCTCACCACAAGTCCAAACACAAATATAAACACAAATACAAGCATGGAGTATAGTCGTGGGTGTGACATAGTTTCCCCTATCATAGAAGCAATCCCATAACTTATAAATCTTTCCTCATGAGCTTTCTTTTTGCCTTTATATCGCAATCTAGCAAACACCATAAAAATAGATAACAGAAAAGTATATCGTTTGCAATGTTTCCTAGTTTTTCCAAATGGAATTTTTGCCCCAAATTTCCTATCGAGAGAGGAAATAACTCGAATCGTCAGCGAAAATCTAGGTCATGTGTGTTGAATTCCGTTTACTTCAGAAACGTATTAATTTAACCTAGCGGTTAAATCTGAACGCTGATTACAGGTTTAATTAATGAAAACGACGTTCTTTTTATATTAAAAAGGTCGGGAGAAGGTGAGACTGAAGTTCGAAACATTTACGATAACCGAAAATGAAAATTTCTATACAACCCAATAAATGACTCACCGAAGATTCAACCCCCTCCCCCCGCATTGAAAACTCACCCTACTTCATCCCTCAAAAGTAAAAAATCCACCAAAATTACCCTAATTCGTTGGGTCAAAATTTTTTTGCTGATAATATATCTTGTCAATGATAAAAGATTTTCCAAAAAGTTTCATCCCCCTAACTTATTTGGAACTTACCCTATATCATCCTATATTACCTCAGATATAAAAAATTTAAATTAGCCCTAATTCGTGGAGTCAGAATTTTATTGCTAGCCTTTTCAATCCTAAAAGATATCCCAAAAAATTTTCATCCCTCCAGCTCATTTGGAACTCACCCCCATGTAATGAATAATTACCTAGTAAAATTGTATTTACACTGAAAATAATTTATAATTACAAAAGAAAAATTCTAATTCCATTGTAATTAATTACAGTATAATTACAATTTTCTTGTGTAATTAGTAATTAAAAATGTATAATTAATCATTTTTGCAACCCGGTTCTAATCTAATCTTTGATGTATGATATATAGGATATAAAATACGTAAAAAAATGTGGTATCTTGTATTAAAAAACGAGGTAGTAATTCCTTAATGCTTAGTAGATAGTAGATGTATTTGTATGCCTGGAGCGTGAAAGAAGTAGCGGAAGGTAAAAGTTGCCGGTAAATATTTGCAGTAAAAATATAGGGGTGAACGAGGAGTTTATGCTATTCAAAATTTTAGTTCCCTCTCGAGTGCCATATAACTTGGTGAGCCCCAGTTTTTCCTGTATCCATTCGGTCGTTTCTCTACTCGTCTTTCAGCCTCTACAACCTACACCTGCTCGAAACGACCGCGGGCCTATTATCCATGGTCGTGTATCGTGAAACGCATATATACGCGAACACTCGTGAGCTCAATCCAGAATTTATATGTAGGTACACACAGAACTATTCCGGGACATTCGTTTCTGTATAGCTAGCACGTCCCGCCGAAATAAACCGATCTCTATTCCTCATTGGCTGGATTCAGCGCCATACAAAATCCCCTCAAATTATTTTCTATTTTATTTCAACTCATCTGAAAAACCCCAGTTTATTTTACGTTTTACAGTTACTTTCGATTAATACACGTGTTTTGGGGTTTGAATCAATTTGTTTTGAAAGCTGCTCAGAGTTTGGAATTTTCAATTTGGAATGTTGCCAAATTTTCTATTATTCCGTTTTCAATTTGGAATTCTTCAAGATTCTACGATTTCGAAGAATTATTTAGAATTTCCAGGCATTCTTTGAGATTCTCTCGGTTTCTAATGATTGCAAGAAATTTTAAATGTTTTTGAAGGATTTGAAGAGGTTTCTAGGGATTTAAAGGGATTACAAGGGATTTTTATAATATTTAAAAGATTTTGTGGAATTTTGAAGGATTATATGAAATTTTAAGACATTTTTAGGACTTTTAAGTGATTTTAAAGATTAATGGGGAATTGTAAAGGATTTTAAGAGATTTTTATATTTTTAAAAGATTCCGTAGAATTTTACGGGTTTTCAATAGATTTTATTAAGTTTCAAAAGATGTAAAGTTAAATTATGCGAAATTTGAAAATGCTTTAATTTGATTGCTTTGATAATAGAATTCTGGACTCTAGATTCTCGATTCTTGTGAAATAAGCATTTCTTTCGTTCCATTTTTAAAAATATTTACCTAAAACAAGAACTTAACCAGTTCATAAAAATCGATTCTGTTGCTTTAGATTCTAAAGTAAACAAATTTTTAAGCAACTCCTAAAACAAGAGCTCTCTCCATTTTCTCATTATTTTTAGAACCAGAACCCTTCCGATTTCCGAAAGGAATGCCAAACAAATCTAGATCTAGGTCTAAACACTAATCTCATAACTCTAATCTAAATTTAGACTTTAAATTTTTAATCTCTTTCTTTATTTCTAAAAAAATACGTCTTGAAAAATTCCACATTTGATAAAAATTTTTCTCCATTTTTAAGAAAAGGATATTTGTAAATCCAATATAAATTCTTGCTTCACAGATTGGGTTTTGATACAACATAAGATTTCCATTTTTAGAATCTTTTGTGATCTCTTCCGAACATTTCTGAATTCCATTTCTTTCTTGAAAGGTTTCTTCTATTCACAGAATTCAAATAAGGGGAGTAAAAAGTCAAAATTCAGGCGATTCGTTTTGTGTGTCTCAAAGTCAAGTTGATGTTTTTTTGTATAAACTACGTGACACATGTCACTAACGCAAAAATTCGTTCTACGGGTCAGGAAAAATTCATGTTATGTTACCCGACTCTTATATATCTTATAACAAAATGCGGTTACACTTTTGCGCCACGTTTGAATTTTTTATCAGTATTTATTCTCTCTGTGAGTCTGAGATACCATGTCGCAATTCAGAGACAAGATTTTCTGATATTATGTCAAGCAAAGACGAGTTTTATCCGTCAATATTGTTCTAACTAAAAATAACAATAGACATTACAAGTTTCTTTCATACAGAATTAGTTTCAATGCAAATGATTCGAGAGAATACTAAAAATACAAATTGTGTACAATTTATAAACCATAGTTTAGCTTCACTATTTTCTACTTGTGTAACCAGTGAAGAGAAAAATAATATGACCCTCAAGTGCAATGGAAGTTTGCGTTCGACAGAATGTAGTTGAAATTTAAAACGTAATTTTCATTTCGTTGAACTCGGTTCTATTTCCTTTGATCATTCGCTTCAATTGCGAAACTGTCGTCGGGGTGTGTGCGCTTCTCTTTATGTTCTTGGTGGTTTAAATGGAAGTAAAGTTTCGGTCCAGACCTTCAGACCAGACGTAACCATCCGAATGCCAACGAAGGCATTCGCCTCAGCGCTCGTGATTTGAATTCCGGGCAAATTAGATATCGTTTAAGCTTCGCACCCAGCTTTTGTATGCAGAAAACCTTTCTCCACGTTCCTCTCACAAAGATGAGTCAAGTGAGCGTTGACAGCGCCATTAATATCAACCTCGACTATGTGAATGTAGATCAGAGTCGAGGGATTAAATTCCAACTGCACGAGAGTATGAGAGACACTTCTAGGATTTCGTAGCAAGCAAGTCTGGGTCTCATTATCTTACAAATCTGGCGCAACTCGTGCCGTCTCTTGGAAAAAAAACTCAAGCTCAGGAAGCTTGATGAAATTGGACCTCTCAGAGCATTTCAATTTAACTTTTTCATGCAGTCGAGTTGCGAGCTGCGAGCTGTGAAATTTACCGATGATCGACGACAAACTTTTTGTGTGGATCAGGTGAATGATCATTGGAAAACGACAGAAATTTAGTTCCGAACATGTATTTAAGTTCGAATTGAGAGAATTTAAGTCAGAGGCTCTCATCACATCGTAAAATTGATGTATATATGATCACTTTTAATACGATTTTAATTGAACACTTTTTAGTTAAAATTTAACAAAAGAAAGAATAAAGAGCATTAACGTATTATCATAATTAAAATTTAACATTCCCATATATGTCGCATTAAAAATGAAATAATAGCCACTTTAATTCATAAAGAACAAGTATAAATTTGCATACATATTTCTTCATGACTAACAGATATGTTTTTTTTTTTGTTCCAGGTGAGTTCAACTTGCATTTATTCTCTCAACATTCCCGTGAGTACAAAAAGAATTTTACATACTTGAAAATGAATGTTTTTAAATTCCTTAAACTAAATTCTCTATTATTTTATTAGTTTTTTTTTTTTTTTTTTTTTTTTTTTTTGTGAATAAAGTAACATTTAAAAAGGTTCCTACAATGAAAATGCTGAAATCGTAAATGGAAGTATTTCGACCACCATGAATGTTGTCGCGTAGTTTCTAAAGTACCAATTACTCAGGAGCTTGAATAGCTTTTATATAAAAATGGTTTGCCCTCTGATCATTCTTACCATACCGACTATAAAAATTCTTTTCATGCCAATTTCTCTTGATCACGTGCTTTAGAGGCTTAAGTGCTTTGAATGCGCCCCTTCTCAACATTCGACATCCTACAAACGAAACCGCTATTTCTCAATACTCAGTACTACATACCCGTTATATACTATACGTACTTATTGCCAGCACGTTTGAAACTTTGAACCAGTACGGAGGGAAGTTTCATTCGTTGAACGTCGATTACGTGACACCTAAGAATCACAAAAATAACATCTGCGCCCATGAAATTTATCTACCGTGAATTCGAATATGGGGGGGCGAATTCAAGACACCTCGCCATATGGCCCAAGATTCATCTACCTTGAAAGTTCTCTTTTTTCTTCACTATTTTCAAGAATTAGGTTTTTGTTCGGTTATATACCTTTCCCCAATTTTCAAGCATAATAAAAACTAAAATGCAATTATAAAATATTAATTGTCCACTATTTTTAGTGAGTTAGGGTTTTCTTCGGTTAATTTTCCTCAATTTTTAAGCGCCTAATAATAAAATGTCAATTAATTCAATTCAAATTACTTGAAAATCGTCAAAATCCCTGAAAATTCCTATAAACTTCCTAAAATCCCTTAAAATTTCACGAAAACTATCGAAATCCCTTAAAATTCTACAAAATCTTTTAAAAATCAAAAAAATCTCTCGAATTTCGTAAAAATACTTGAAAATCATCAAAATGTCCCTAAAATTCCCACAGACTTTTTGAAATCTCTTACAATTTCACGATAAATGAAATTATTAAAATGCAAAACGCTTAAATTTGAAGTCACATTTTAAAACTCGCAAGTGAAAGTACAGTAAGAAGTGTTTTTTGAAGGTGTTAACACACAGATAAAAAAAAAGCACTTCTCCGTAATGACTTCACAGCATCTGCATGTCACCGAGTCAATTAATTCTGAAGATATCCGAACGTAGGAGTAGATTTCCGTAATTTGCTCTTACACAGAGCTCGCTTTTATTCCTGAATGGTCGAGATCCTAACTGTCGACAGAAACATATATTCCGAGATATGTTAATGAGGTTTAAGTAGGAGGATTAAACTACTTTCATTATGACTTACATATATATATCTAAGATCTAACAAGAAATCCTTATCTCAGATATCTTTAATCTTCTTTAATTAAAAAAGACATATATTTCATCCATTTCATTTCATAAACAAGTTCTGCTACCAGTTGATAAAAACATTTCTAAGACAGTTATTGTTTAACTGTTTTCATTATTTAATAAAAATGGATAGACATATAATATATCCATTTATCCATTATCTTTTTGGATTATATTGCACACGCTAATTAATAAAAGTTCTAATTTTTACTTTTTCTAATTTTAAATGTATTTTAATTCAATCCATTTTCTTTCAATAATTCTATTCAAAATTATTCAATTATGAAAAGTCCCCTTTGAATACTAAAATTATTTTAGAAACGTTTATGAATATTTAAACGTTAGAAAAGCTTTCTTATCAAAAAATAGATTAACCCAATTCAAGGAACTATTCAAATCAATTATTTGATGACAGTTCTGTTTTAGTATTTCCTGAAAATTGCATTAAATTTTCATATATATCTCTGATGAAGTAATTCATCTTTCCAAGTATTTATATAATTATTTTTCATGTTATTTTAGATTCCCCTTTTCTAGAAACTTATTTGTCAATCAAAGTCTCTAGAAGATAAAGCATATGAGCTTCTTGGAATTTTAAAAGCTAATTTTCACGCACTGGTGAAATGATTTCTTGTCTCTCAATGGACTCATCATGAAGCACGTTTCCTTCCTCATTCCTTCTTTTTCTTCAAGGAAATATCGAGGTCGAAGGGGTTCGTTGTCGGGGGAGCCATTTGGCGTAATGCTGGTACCGGATGCTCCCCTATAATTTGTGTGACCTACGAGCTCGGGGTCTATGTGTTAATACGCGGCACTGCACGTACACAACCTATTCGTTTTCCCGAGAACAGAGAACAGTATCCTTGCAATCTTCAAGTACTCCAATTTCACTCGGTGTGAGGTCAGAGATAACAAATTACATCATTAAAATTCTTTTTTGATAAGATTACTCTTAAAAATCCATTATTTTTAGATGATTTTAAAAGAAAACCTTATTCAGGGGAGTCAGAGGAGTCAAGGAAATCATTAATCCTATATTAATTCTAGTCTGATTAAAAATAAGTTTAAAAAAAATCCCCTATTTTCCCTATAATTGAACTGTTGAACCACAGTGACCCCTGAGTTTATGAAATCTTAAATGATTTCATGAAATTAAACAAAAATTTAATAAGGGACTTCAAAATACAGTAGAATCCCGCTAATTCGTGATGTCAAGGGATTTGACCAATATTAGGAATTAAAGGGATTTACGAGTTAGGGGCGATTTTTTCAAGGGACTGACAATTTACTACGAAATACCGAGATTTTTTCACTTTATCGGGATTACGAATTATCGGGATTCTACTATATTAAATATTTATTTAAATTTTTATTAGGTACTTTAGATACCTAAATTGAAAAATTGGATCTTTTAGTCATGCACGAGTACGAGTATTAAGAGATACAAAGGTGAAGAGTATTTGACTAATGGTTACTAAAACCCAGATGCCCTTCTGCCATCTTCACGATCCCTAGAGCCACTTTAATCCACGAACTATGTAAGGGTGATAAAATTTATGGGGTGCATCTCAGAGAGAGTTTCTAGAAAGGGGGAAGAGATCTACTTATACTTAATCTTACATTCTTACAAATTACATCACCAAGGAGTGGATTTCATTGGCTTACATACTTTTTTCTTTTATCTTTTCTCCAAAAACACTCGTTTCTTCAAAACTAGATATTAGATATACCTTTAGCTTTAATATATATGTTAAAGTGTAAAAAAGGATCTACACCAGTGTCAGATAATGATAGTGATTGATAGAGTAAAAAAATGATGGAGGACGTTGGTTCTTTATGACATATTTTGTATAATCCCGATGTAAAGATCATCGATCATTGGGTTTGATCATCTGGGCACGTGCCCCGATGTTTGATTTGCTGCTTATTTATTTAAGGTTCGGAACGACTTGGCTCGTTAGGCAAGGTGCCTATATTCTTTCAGAAAGCAGGATCGATCCTCTCGATTCGGTTTTCCTTCTCCCCCCCTCCTTCACCTCAAAAGCAGGTTAGTTAGTATCTGCTCTACTCCTTTCTCCTTTCGTTCAACTTGTACCTGGTTAATCGATACTGAGCCCGATCCTGCCCCTGGCTCGATTCAGTTGGGTTCTTTTTTTTTCCTAGTCTCCTGGACATCCTTAACTCCTTATAAGGCAGTGATCAAGATTGCCCCTTTCCAGGACCCACCCTCGTCAACAACCACTGACCAATTGAATCTTTCGCTGGATTTCAACCCAAAAAATAACAAGTCAACCCTGCCAGTCCTTCTTCGTCTTTTTTCTTTTGTTTTTTGTCTGTTGTCTCGGATGTCTTAAACTTAAAAGGACAAAGAGACTACTTCTTGTCTTGTAAAATAAGAAGCACTTTTCTTTAAAGAAGATTCTACCGAGGAAAAAGATTCTTTTTTTATTGCCCTCAATTTGTAATAAACGTTCACTGAATATTGAAAAGAATGAGTGGAAGCCAACTGTTTTAGTAGGGGACATTTTATTAGTTGATTCATTTTAACACTGGATAAATTTACCAAAATTTAAAATTCCCGAAGTTTATGGAGATAGTAATAATAATAGTAATAGTTTTTCTATAATTTTCGAGAAATTTTTATTTGATAAATTGATGAGATCCCATTGTTAACTTATTGAATAATATTTTAACTAAAGCGTTTAGAATGCGTCAAGGATAATTGATAGACTTTAGAAATCTGACTAACGGAGCGTTAAACTATAATTTTAGGAGCTATAATTACAATGATCTTCAAGTGAAACCAAATTGGAGATATTGATGTGTTCCATTTCTTCATATAAGGAGAATCGAGTGCTTAAAAATTAAAAATAACTGTACATTTTTTATTCACTGAACTGCATTCAGAAACGTGCTCTTTCTATTTACATTTAATTTCTAATAATTATATTTTATTAATTTTGTTAGTACATGATCGGATAATAATATAAAATTATAATATAATGTTATGTAATTTATTACACGTACATATAATAATAGAGACCTGCTTGATCAATACATAGCATCATTGTATTATGATTATCTACTCGTAAAATAGAAACCTTATCTTATATTTTTATTTGTAGTTGGAACAATAGAATTGGGATAAAGTATTTCGATGATTTGAACGTTCAAAATTTTTTGTACATATTATGTGTGACAATACTAAATGCAGTTTCATTTATAAATAAAGAAAGTATAAATACTTTCTTCTTCGTCAACAGAGCTGTCACTTTTTAATCAAATTAGTGGTATGTTTAGTTGGAGTTTCTATATTTTAAAGTTTAGTCTCCGAGAGAGTATAATTTTATACTAACTTGTTATATTTTTTATACTCCATATCTCTCGAAATGAAATTATCTGATACTTTAATAGACAACTGACATCTTTTCCTTTTGATGATATTACAACTTGGTTCCTTGCCAAAATATTTTCCCGATACTAACTTGTCACATCGTAAATATAAAGTAGAGTGCTTGCACTTAGATGCTACCTACTCGAGAAATGTAGTCTCATAAAATCGATTTAACTTTTCCCTGTTTCTCAAATATATTTCTATTATAAAATTATTTCTCAAGTTAAAGGTTACAATCTTAATTATAATAAGTGATTGTCAGGAATTTCAATGGATTTCAACAGAATTCAAAAGAGTTTAAAAATTTTCAAAAGATTTCAAAACATTTTAAGTGATTATTTTAAGAAATTTAAAATTATTTCTGTAAATGTCTTAAAATTATTTAAATTATATCAAAATTCCTTGAAGTTCATTAAAATCCCTTGAAATCTCTCCTTAAATTCCTAAAAATTCGTTAAAAGCAGTTAAAATGTCTTTCAACTCTTTTAAAAATCCCTTTAAGTTCCTAAAATCAATCAAAATCTCTTAGCATCCCTTGGAATTCCTTAAAAGTATTATAAATTTCTTGAAATCCTTTTATAATTTTCGAAATCTTATAAAATCTCTTGAAATTCCTTAACATTATTTAAAATCTTTTGCAAATTCCTCTAAATTCTCTAAAATTGCTCCTAATAACAGCTAATAATAAATAAATAAAAATTTTGGTTTTTGGGAACAGTGGGATCTTTTTTTTTTGTTATTATTTCAATAAATGTAAAAAAAATCGTCAGAATAGACGTCTGAAACTTCAACCCAATCCTTCAACCCAATAGTATATGTATATATTAATTTAATTTAATTTTTTTTAGGTAAGATGTCATTAATATCCATTCCAGGTTGATTATATAATTCAAAATGGCGAGTGAGCGTAGTAGTCGTAGCCTTGACATTGACAATTGCTCACCTCTCTATTTAACCTGGAAACTTGCTCGAAAGTGACTGTCAACAGAGCTTGACGAACGTTGACTCTTTCATAACTCAAACTTGTCCCATTCGTTTTTCGAGCGAACGAGCTCTTAAATCTCTCAAATACCGGAAGTTTTAAAATGCCGGATCCAGTGGAGCACATGTACTGTACTGAGCAGATAAACATACCCGTGAATTTTCCCTACATTTTAAAACTCTATGCAAAAGCTGCAATCCGAACTCAACCATACGATTTACTCAAATGGACCTCTGCTTATTTTCGAGCTTTGGCTGATGGCAAAACTCCACCTGTTAAAGTTTGTTGTATTCAAATGACAAAATTAATTTGTAACTTTTTATTGTAATTTGTAGAAGTCAGGGAAGTCAGGGAAATGTCAGGAAAATGCGAGTAGTTCTCAGGGAAAATAGAAATGGACATTTATGCTATGTTATTTTTGTCGTACTGCATATATAGATTTTATAGTTTATTTAACAGATTTTAGAAACTTTTCAAGGATTTCGAATTATAAAGAATTTTCAGGCATTCTTTGAGATTCTTTGGGTTTCTAATGATTTCAAGAGATTTGTATAATATTTAAAAGATTTAGAGAAATTTTAAAGGACTTCATGAAATTTTAAGAGATTTTTAGGGATTATAAATATTATCAGAAAAAAGTCAGGGAAATGTCAGGGAAATTGAAAAATTGAATCTTATAAAAAAAATCTTGAATGTGAAAGTTATAATAATGTGTAAATGGAATAGTCCGTTTGGATATATGGAATGGTTTAATTCTTCTCATTCAATCACCGAAGTTAAGCAGCACTTAACTCGGTTATAGTCGGATGGAGGTTGTCCTGCTAGAGGAGTGTATTGTGTCAGTTTTAAAACTGCCTTCTCTTGTAATAATAATAATAATAATACATGTTGTGATTTGAGTACAAGCGCGAGAGTATAGTTTTGAATGATTATAAGAACGATTCTTATTTTTTTATTTCAACTGAAATCTAATTTGAACTCGAGTTTAATATTTACAAAGATAACAATTTCAACCTACAATAATTAATGCAAAATGGTACTGTGGTACATCAGTGAGTCATTTGTAACATTTCCCTTGTGGGAATTGCAGTGAAAAGCAGAATGACCATTTTAATCTCATCCAGGAAATGAAATCTGTCACTACACTGAATAGGGCTTAACGAGCAGAACAAAAAATCAATTGTAGGGGTGTTCTTTCAAATATATACATATATACATCCTTGCTGAGTAAAAGCAGGGCTAGTCATGAGTTTTACTCCAGGGATTCCTGACATAATTCTTCATTAAAAGTTGTTATTGAGAGCATTTCAACCAAATGAGCAGACATGGGATTTCCATTTACTCTTTGAAGTTAATATTACAGTTAATTATTCAACTCGAAATTTTATTATGGAATAATCCTAGTTTGAACAAAACATCTTTTGGAAAATCGTACTAAATTTCTATTTCGCTGCTTTGATATATTTACAAATCTTGAAGAAATAAAATTCAGTGAAACTGATAAAATGTTAATTTTAGTGAATCAATTTATATTCTATGTAAATTATAATTTAAATTGATAAAGAGACGAAAATTGATTTTCTCTTACATTATCAATTATTATTATTATATACTGAAAAGCTTCTTCAATAATAATTGAATCAAATTGTTTGCACATTAATATATAACCGAAATTAATATTGAATTTTATAATGAATGTAGTTAATCTAATTTCCATTTAATTGAAATTCATTCCATAGCTTGAAGTATGTAGAATATTCGGAACGCGAAATATCAGAATATTTTACAGGTATTGATTTCCTCATCCTCTGACGATTTTAGCAGACAAAGTCCTTTTGGGTTGGTGTCTCAATTATAAGTTTTAGAAGCGGAATTATCGAAACTTTGGGGTCACGTTGTCGCTCGCGCAGAGTCCATTGTTCTCTGAAAGTTTATTTTACTTCCCTTGTAATTATCCACGAAAAAATCTGGAGCTCTAGTTTCAAACTCGTTGAATTACATATGCTTGGCAGGTCGCAGATATTTTAGTGTAATTACACCTAAAGCAAACTGACATTCAAATTCAGTTTTGCGGTTCCATTTTATGAGTGCAAATCTGATAACATGTGTTATTTCAATTATACATTTTTTTTTGAGTTTAAATTAGGGAATTTCATTAACTGGCAAGAAAAGTAAGAGAGATTTTTAATAGAAGCATTCAAAAAGATATAATACTTGGTCCCAATTAAATTTTTTTCATTATTCATTAAGTCATAGTTAAAAAAGTATAATTTCATTGTAATTATATACTTTTAATTATACTTAATGTGCAGCTATTCCCCGTAAAGATTTTCTACACAATTTGAAAACTTTTGTTGGGTTTAAAGAATATATTTATTTATATTTAATATATTTATTAAGTTGGTGAAAAAGTTTCTTTGACTTGGCTGGCAAACTACTTTAATTTTTCAAATCTATTGCAAACCCCAAGGAACGATTGGAGTATCCACCTTACGAGCATCCCTCGAGAATCACCCCTGGATACCTTAAGGCACTACTAAATCAGTATGATCACGTCGAAAGGGTAACCTTGGAATCAATTTTAACCAGCTGGCACGAAATCGGTTTCTCCGAGGCCAGTCTTTATCAGATATCGACGATTGGACAGTTCCTGAAGGAGCAGGATTGCGATTTTTATCAGTTTCTGGCATTAGCCTGCGGTCTCCTCGGAAATGTTAGTACCTCTCTTTAATCAATGATCAATGATCAACTTTCTTCCTTTTTTTTAATAAATAACACGGGTCTCAAAAGAAAGATTTACGTTTCTGTTCTAATGCATAAATTCTGACTCGATGCATCGAGAAGAACCAAAATATTCGTTTTTGACTTATAAATTTTGCTTTTGTATTTGAAGTTTCTGATCCTGAATCTCTCGCAATTTTTTGCCTGAAAAATTGACATCTCTCATCAATCCTTGACTAACTGCTCTAAAATTCTAGGTCCTAATTAATCCTTTCACAGTAAAGTAGCGTGCAAGCGTAAAATTTTAAGTCGTTCTTCAGAATCTTTTTGAGACGATGGTATTCGTGTGCGAACTCTTAACGGATGAGCCTGAGGGTGGATCTGCGATGATACCACTGAAAACGTTTCTCAGCCTCTACGGATATCTCGCAAATCTCAATTGCTCGGGAGAACCGGAAGTCCCAGACGTTTGCTTCTGTGAAAGTGCATCCGAGATCGCAGAGGAAGAAGAGGATGAATTTCAAGAAAAAGAACAAGTAGAAGAAGAGGAAGTCAAAAAGAGGACCAGCAAAGAAACTGTCTCTGATCTTCCACTTTGTTATGCGGATCAAATAGGTGAAGAGACTGAGGTACTTGAAATCCTTAAAGTTAAATCCTTAAAGTTAAATCCTTAAAGTTAAATCTTTAAAGGCCTTTACGAAAGCAGAAAATTATTGATTTAGAATCAATTGACTGACGTGAGAATTGATACGAGAGTTAAATCGTAATTAAATAGGGAGATAGAAATTCGAAGTTTCGTTGCTTCTTGAGTGTCGAGAAACAATCAACATTGTGCTCTAATCAATTCTATTTATCTTTAACCCACACAAGATTTATAGTTCTTTATATCTGAATTACAAATCTCAAGTCGGCCTTCGATTGCTCTCTTGCCTCTATCCATAATCGAACTGGGGGACAATGGCCAGAATAATAATAATGATCGATTTTCGAACGTGAGGTGATTAAAACACTTTCTACATGCTTGGAATCTTACAGTTATATTCTCAAACCGCAGACGTAGATGAGTTGAGTCAAGAGGTCGTCAAGGACGAGGTTATTCAAGTGCCCGGAGAGGAAGATGACCTGGAACAGGTGCCACAACCAGTAAATTAAGTTTTATCAGCTTCTCTCTGGTTTTATGTAAACTAATTAAATATACTTACAGGAATTTAAAACTATAAATTTAAAACTAGTAACTATAAATCTTTGTAGCAATCTCTATATTTCCGTTTATAGGAATATTTGAATAATTTAAAAAGGAAATCACTAAGGTACTTGCAAAAAGGTTTTGATTATAAAACATTTTCTATTCATTTTAACTCTAAAGATTCAAACTCAGGTGGAAAGCCAGGCGGCAGATGCAAATTCTTCTGCAGTTGAAAGAGTCCTTAAAGATGAAAGGATTCTCAACGAAAAAGAAAAACCAGAAGATGAAAGAAAGCATCTTCAAATTGAAACCATTTTCAATCACTCTGATCAAAGTCCTGGAATTAAACCCATTAATGATGAGCAAGACCCCTTAATGATATCGGACACTCCTCGCGATTCCTTAATGGTACCGGAAACTCCTCGCGATTCCTTTGAGGTAATTCAGTGAATTTCAATTCCTAGATATAAAGGAAAGCTTCTCAAAGATGGATTAACAAATCACTTGAAATAATTATTCATAATGGGATCAGATTTCGCTTTTGTAAAATGTTTTGATACGTAAAGGTGTTTTTATGGAAAAAATTTGAAAATTCTATAATTCTATATTCATGTTTCAATTGATAATATGCAATTGGATCTGGAATTTCATCTTGGATATGGGAAGATAGCAAAGACAGATCTCAAAGAAACGTAAATAAGCTGATAAAAATGCTAAGATATTGCAATCCGGATTTGTATTGCGGAGAAGCATTTGAAATTGCAATATAGCTTATTGCTAATCTAGAAACTGTTTCATTTTTTGAATAATTCATAGTGCTATTACTAAGGTCGTAATTTGGAACCGTCCTTCATCACCTTGTTCCTTTTCCACCCAGGATCTCCGATTCTGCGTTTCCTCTATTCTGCTATCTAGATTATCCCAAGGAATTATTTATTACGATCGATAAAAGGGGTCTGAAGGTCTCATGCTTTATCGTTAAGCTCAGAGAAGCGCAAACGATATTGTCTGCTTCAGACCACTTTCAGATGACCATCGATTCATTCCGATTATCTCTTTCCTTTCTTCTTCACTCGACTTTTCCTTTTTCTTCGGAACAACCCTTCTTCGGTTAAACAATATCAGCATTAACGTGTCTAATTCATGTCTTTAAATAGCAGTTTTCAAATGTTTTATTGTGGAAATAAATTGAATTACCAACTGAAATTGTATTTTTCATATTGTTTAGATAAAATGCCAATATTGAAGTTAAAAGAATTCAATGTGGGAATTTTAAGGACAAGGTATTGAAAATATAAAATGGCAGTTGTCAATTCAATTTATCTTCTTAGAACAATAGAAAAATCTTCTCAGGAAACTTTCTTTGGAATTTTTTAAGAAATCGTCGAGAATTTTCCTGAAAAATTCTGTGGAATTTAATTTATTGCTTCCTCATAGAGGAAGCTTTGTTTTTTTCATATAAATCTCTTGGAATTTTTAGCTCTAGAGAAAATTCTCCTCCTGGGAAGAATGCAAGTTTATATTTTTAAGCATATGAATTATTAATCAAAGATGGTGAGAAATTAACATACCATCGCGTGTAGATTGTCGATGAACTAAAAATGGTGGATGAGGAGGAAAAAGAGGTTAAGGAGGCAGAAGAGGAAAAAGAAGACGATGATTATAGCTATTCGTTTAAAGAAGAAGCGACAGAAACCAGCAGCTATGATGATGAATACATTGAACATGAACCTATAGGTCTCGAAAAACTTTTAGAAGGCAAGAGTCAATGTTTTTCAAGTTTAAATCATTTTTCTATTTACTTTTAATTAGAGGCAAGCTTATTAACGAGATTTTTATCGTCTCTCTTTATAACCCTGTTTGTTACGCTTTAATAAGCTTGTTACTCTTTGACCCTCCGAGTTTCAATCCAGGTGTAGAACCATTGATGCGTTCAGTAGCTTTTAAAAGTAATTAACTTGGATGCAATCACTTCTAATTTGATTTTCAGCTTAATTGCTTAACTTGTATATTTCTGCACCTGCTTTATTTTTAATTAAGGTGTTCAAAATTAATTGAAAACATCAAATCAATTGAAAAATGAAAGTAGTTTATCTTTTCAAATTATCAGGAACAGAGATATAATTTTCATTTGGATTTTAAGAGATTATTTTCTTTTTCTTCTTATACAACTTCAAGTCTAAATAGGACGAATCGTTTAGTCTGAAAAAAAGCTTTTTTGCCCCACTTTGCGACACCCTGTAAACAATCCTTTATCATTTTAAATAATTTAAATTCCTTTGAAGGAACCTGTGAATGTCCTGCGTCGAGACGAGAGTCCGAACTGCAAGAGGAAGTCAAATCCCCTGTGAATCCTCTCGAGGAGTTTGTCAGCAGGATGAAGGTCCAATTTCCAAATCCGTGTGAGCTTTTCAATGTTCCTGGAATTGGGCCAAAGGTCTCTGAAGACAAAGTGACTGCAGTTGGACTTTGGCTGACTGAGTGTGCTCGTCGTCAAAACGGCGTCGTTGGCCCCCGAAACATGAGACACTTTCTGTGTCCAACTCTTGATGATCATCCAGCGTATGAGAATTACGAAAGGACAAAACTAAAGTGTCCTTAAGTCTAAAAGCCAAAAGTACCAAGCCCGAAAGTTTCTTTACCCACCTTTTGTTGGGTACTTCTCGACTTCTGAGGTGTGATCGATCTTTGTGCTGTAATTTCATTTTTCTTTTTCCGTTCAAGTTCAAAGGCCCTTTCCGTGGTAAAGTGCCCTGCTCACCCAGCTGCGCAAGTCAAGAAGGAAAGAGCTTTCTGCGAAGTACTCACGTTTTTACTCCATAAAATGTTATCGCTCAGAACAATGGAAGCTTTTCAATTTTATTTTTTAGACGTTATGCGTTACACATTCAGGAAAGGAGCGAAGTTTTTTTCGATTTAAATTTTTAATTAGAGTGAAAGAAAGCTGTGTTACATACGATTAAATTTCTGAGTAAATAATTAGTTTTTGAGGTTTATTTGTAACGGAAGAGATTGTCAAAGTTAATTATGTTGTGCAGCTTTCAAGATTATAACAATTATCACGTTTTTTCCGCTTATAAATTTGCTTTATTGCAATATTACAATTTATTTAAAAACTATATTTTTTACTTAGTAGTTGAAAGAATTATTCCTAGATTTTTGTCAATTTCCGGACAATTCTCACACAGTAGACACCCTGTTGTCGCTTTTGCATTAATTTTTCGATTAGAGAAGATATACGATTTCCTTTATTGACTCATTTAAAATCCAATTCTTGTCTTAAGATTGTAAAACTGGGTTATCCATTTTGGAGTGGGAGATGCATAAAAAGTTGCGAATATCTTGGACGAGTTTATTTACTAGTTGAGCTGGCGTTGGTTAAAAAAAGTCTTGTTCTTAAAGTTAAAACTTAATTTCCCTGTCATGTCGTCACAAAGAGCGATATATTTTTTCTTCATAATTTTCATTTCTGTCGGATTTTCCATTTCTTGGAAAATCGGAGTCGATTTGTCTAATAATATTCCAGATAATGATCTGAGAAGTAAAAAAATTGGTCCAACTGTTGTTTATCCAGGTGAGAATTGAATAGTATAAAAACTTTGATATCAATTTTGTTAGAAAAGTTTCAAGTAGCTCTGGAAATAATAGAATTTCAGAGTTTCGTTATGGAAAAGTGAAAATGAAGTCAAGTGTAAAGTATGAAAGTAATAGAATCTGATTTTAATTTTAACTTTCAACATTCAGTGATCTTGTACGGAAAACTTCCGACATAAATTTTACGCAATTTTATATTCGTACCTGTTCAAAGAAGGGAAATAGATAGAAACAAGGGTTTGTAGTCTAGCCATCATCGTGCAATGGAAACTTTTCGCAATAACAAAGTTTTGCGAAGTTTCCTTTTCATAGATTTTGTTAAACTCAAGCAAACAGAAATAAGAGAAACTCAGTAAAAAGTACAATCACAAGTCACATTTATAATATGAAAGGTTATAAATTTGTACGTAAAATGATATACAAAAAATTTTGCTCTGATTTGGATATCCATTCAAAAATGCTTTCAATATATCAAATAAATTCCGATAACATCTCTGAAATTGTAAATTTCTTGGAGAGGAATAGCGAGAAAGATTTTTATATCAAAAGAAATATTTGAAAGACTCGATGTCAATTGAAAATTCTAGAGAAGTATAGAAATCCCAGGAGAAGGTCCGATATGTCTGATGTCTGTCTGCTCGTAAAACGTGATCCACGAACTTGTTACGACTCGTTCAATGTTATTCATGTGTATGTTCTTCAGGCACGAAATGGTGCGGAAACGGAAACGTCGCTGAAAACTATGATGACCTTGGAGAATATGCAGAAACAGATGCCTGCTGTCGAGAACACGATCATTGCGAAGATGTAATCGAAGCTATGGAGTCAAAATACAATCTCACCAATTCCGCTCTTTACACAAGGTTTATGCAAATTTCTTTCATTCACTACGGTGTCAAATTCATCAAACAAAAGTTCCTCAGAAAATAACTTCTCTCCTGTTTTCTCAAGCTTTGGGACGTTTGATATTGGAAACCTGTTAGAGTTGTCCAAATTTGAATCAGTGAATCAAATGAATAATCAGGCAAATATTTAGTATTTCATGACACCACTTTTTTTTAGAGAGAAAAATTCTATGCTAAAATAATCGTTTAATTAACATTAACAAGGTCATTATAACTTATACATTCCAGAACTTTGAATAACGTGAAAACCATCGATGTATCATAATTAAAAATCCATTTATTTAACGTTCCTACTTTCTCATCGCTGCCATTGTATTTATTAATACAATGGCAATTAATACAATTATTAATAAAACGCTGAGTTTTATTAATCATCTTGTGAAACGAAATTTTACTTTTAGAAATATTTTGACAGGAAGATTTATCTAAATTTTGCTCAAATAGAGTAGCCTTTATTTCTTGAAACGTTTTTCATGTTGATATGCATTAAATACACCCCATGAAAATGTAGAGGGAATTAGAGCATACAGTACATCTATACAAAAGCTCTCAAAAGTATGGGAAGGCTTTGCTTTTGAATAGTGCTATTTTAGCAGAATGAAAAGCATTTTTTTTATCATTTTCATTCACTGAGAAGTAAAACTAAAATAAATCATCATTGTATTGAAATAATTTATCAGAAAATATAACTATTTATAATATAACTATTTATAATTTATATATACTTTTGAGTGGCACTGTAGTGATGTATAAGTACATAAGAGAAAAGAGAGTAAGGGAGGAATACAAAAGTGTTGCACCCCTTTGGTAATGGATGTCGAATTTACGCCTGGCCTGAATTCCAAATGAATCCTTTGCAATAATACAGCACCCTAAGCTACTCAGTTACAATTCTCACGAGTCTCCATCTTGTCTTTCAATGACAGGGTGCATTGCTCCTGCGATGAGAAATTTAACGATTGTCTTCAACGATCTGAGGACGGGGTTGGCAGCAGAATAGGAATTCTTTACTTTAGCATTCTGGATACTAAGTGCTTCCGCAAAGATCATCCAATACGAAACTGTAAGCGATACTCTAGGTAATGCTCCCCATTTCATCAAATTTATGTTTTTATATTTCTCTTTATACGGAGAAATATAAAATAAAAATGAGTTCGTTTAAAAACTGAATCTGTCTTTGGAATTTTCTACAGGGTGGCCACATGTCTGGGAAGTCAGGGAATTGAAAAAATTAAAATTGTGGCCATCCTGCATTAAGAGAAATTCCTATCATGAGTGACATGAGAAAATGACGATAATTAAGACAACAGCTTTTAAAACGAAATGAAAAATTTCCAAATAAGAAATATGAAATGAATTTGTCAACTTACGGTCGATCTCTCCAAATTGAGATAATCTATAATAGTTTCGACTTGAAGCTATTAGTCACTCGAGTCGAATCGAGTTTATCTTCAAACATTAACAAGACTAGTAACAAGGGATCGGTCCTTGATCTTTACGGGTCAGAATTAAAAGTACAAAATGCTTTCGGCAGATTTCCTAGGCGGTGTCTGGAGTACGAGCTGGACGAAGGCGGAGAAAAGATATATCAATGGTTCGATGTGCCACCCTTCTTCAAAAGTTAAACCGCCATTTATCACAAGTTGAATTCTTCAACATTTGACCTGGGAACCTACAAAAGGAACCGCAAAAGCCTCTTTTCTATACCATAGACTTTCATTATCCACACCATATTTTTGAAATTTATTTGTAATATTATTGTAATCTATAAAAAGGATAAATTGTTCTATTAAAAGAATAAAAGAAGCTATAACTCAATTTTTTATTGTACCAATCTATTGATCTATTCTGAAAAAATATATCTTAAAGTGGAATAATTTTAATCATTCGTCTCTATTTTTTAATAGTAATAAAGATCATTTTGCATTGCATTTTTTTTGTTAGTGTGACTATTTATTAGTAGGATTTTGAAGGATTTAAAATAATTTTCTGATTTTCTATGAGATTTCAAGAATTTTTAAAGATTTTCAGAAGTTTTTTTTATAATTTTTAAAAGATTTTGTTATATTTTGAGAGATTTGAAATTTTGTAGTATTTTGAAGAATTTTAAGGGATTTCTGGGAATTTTTTGAGATTCTCAGGAATTTTAAGGGATTTTAAACTTTATCGTAGAATTTTAAGGAATTTAAAGACGTTTCTGGGAGTTTCTAAAAATTACAAGGAAGTTTAAAGAATTTCGAAGGTTATCGTGAAATTTTAAGGAATTTTAAAAGTCTGGGAAATTGAAAAATTTCAATTTTTATATCTCACTAGGATTTATGAGACGCAAAAGCTATAATCACATGAAATACTAATTAAAGGGAAAGCTATTCAACCAACGTCAATTTAATTGCCGCGAAGTGAGTTTAATTGTCCATTTTTCTCCTTTATTATTTTTTTTCTCTCATTCGTATAATGTATAAAACGGTGCAAACTCTATAAAGTTCATCCAATATTCCTTGCTATAAAACAGTATTTGCAAAACAGAATATGACGCTGCTGTCCATTTTATCGCCTCCACAGTAATAACGAATTGAGCATTTAATGTCCACTTTGGAAATGGGAACAACCTACATATATTGTGTCATTAAACTGATTATGTCATTTATTCCTAACCAATCGAACGATCGTATTATATGTATATAGAATGTATTTGTTTTGCTCGTTCCATATATTGTAGAACATTTATTATTCCTGGTTTTATGAAATTTCCTGAAAAACGTCGGATCGAATTTTTTTTTCTTCCTTTTTCTGTGCTGCTTTTTTCCCAATGGCTTTATGACGCCGTTTTTATTAAGCTATAGTAGTTTAACATGGAAGTACAGAGAATCATGCGGCCCGCCAAAACGAAATTGGAGGATGTCCAATAATTTTGGAATGGGAGCTTTTAGTGAGCTATAAATGATTTTTAGGTGCTGATCCCACTGTTGTGGTGTTCTTCTGTGTTGCCTCTTCAAATAAACAGTTTTAACGATTGTTAACATTTTGACAAATAGCTGTTGAACTTTTTCAAAATTTGCGATTTGTGGAACGTAATTATTGAATTTTCCAGAAATATTTGAAATTAAAATATCTGAAGTCATTTGAAGACCCTTGATATAATTTAAAATATGTAATTCAAAATTTATTGAAAATTCATTGAGTTGTCAACCCCTCGATTAAATCTCTACTTTGAAAATTTGATCTTTAACAATTTGGAAGCGTTGAAAGTTGAGTGCTATCTTAATTGAAAACTTTTTAATTCGAAAACACCTGAATTTCGAAGTTTTCCAACTTGGAAGCACTGAAAATTTCAATTATATCTACAAACTTCGAAATGTTCAGATTTCCAAGTTTCAGAATTTTATAGACAAATGATATTGAAATAATTTAGAAGAGCATGAAAGTATAGGTATAGTACAAACGAGTTCAAATTTAGCTAAACCTTGTACCTAAATGCTTTTGCCCCCAATTTTTTTCACATTAGTCATGGTAAATTAGGAATGACTTCGGATCTTGAAATCCGCCTGATATTTGTGAAATTAAATTATGCAGATTATAATACAGCAAAGAAAAAATGAATAGTCCGTGAAATCACTTAATAGTTAATTAAGCTAATTAGTAATAATTAGAGCTAATTAACTTTGTATTTACACCATTAAAAACGTTGTTTCCTTTCATAGATCGGATTTGACTTAAAGAAAAATTTTCCCTCTGTTTAAAAAGTTTAAGAAAAAATATTCAATGCTGAAAAAAGTCGCCGATTTTAAATTAATCAAGGATAGTGTCAATTAAAAGACTTACCATGGTGCAAGAACATGTTTTAAATCATTTTGTTCTTATATAAGAGGGAAATGACTAAAACTTTTCAAATTTTCAGTTTTATACATTTTCTATTTGAGGCTTTGTAATTTATTTTTTAAATTGAGGGCAAACGAGCTCTGGAACTTTTCCAATTTTCATTTTCAAAGTTTTTATTTTATCATATGCTCTTATTTTAATCCAGATTATCTTCAATTATCTCTACATAGTAATATTTTGTTACATATTCTCTATTATAAGGATTTTATCTCTTATACAATTCAATGAAAAAAAATTACGTCCCTCAAGTGAACAGAACCACATCTTATTTTTGGGAAAAAACCTATTCTATATTTTAGTGCTAATTTA
>CAJFCO010000131.1:4658056-4687983 GCA_904066015.1 Synergus gifuensis
AAATTTAATATTTGGGCATTAATTAGCACTAAATTAGCACTAAAATATAGAATAGGTTTTTTCCCAAAAATAAGATGTGGTTCTGTTCACTTGAGGGACGTTTTACTTTTAGATTTACATACTTGATGAATTAATTAATTTCATATGTTTATGGGTGAAAATGTGTTTGGAAATTCAGAAGTAGAAGCCAAATCTCAATGTTAGTTCATTAACCGTCGGCAGAAGCTCTTTGACTCTTTGACCTCAAACACTTGAATCCTCATCTCACTGGGACTCGACTTGTGAGTTACGTACTTTTCAAGTGCACACTTACGATTTGCTATGTAGAAATTTTAAGAGACCATATTCAGCATCTTCAATTTAAAAAGCATTATGATAACAAACAAGATGTCTTAATTAATCTGAAAACATCATAAGTAGTCAGTAGTCATAATATCTAGTTTGAAAAAGTCTATAGATCAATTATTAATTAATTATTCTACAGAGGGAAAAAGTTCCAATTTTAATATTTGTTAAGTAAAATAAAGAAATCGAGTTTTTAGATTTGAACTTGGCTCCAACACCCTTCAAGAAGGAATTTTGCGGAATTTAAAAAAATTCTAAGGGATTTCATGAAATTTTAAGGGATTTTAAAGATTTTCTAAAAATTACACCCTTTTATTATTTCTTTGATTAGCACGGATGATTTATAATTTTCTTTATTTTTCTCTTTGCAGATGTAGCGGCTTCGGTGGAAGTGCATTTTGAGAACAAGGATGGTGGTTTCTTTTTGAAACACACCCCAAGGCAATTCTATCCGGCGGCGTCGAGACCGGAAACGATGACGCCGATATCAACAGTGCCGGCGACGCCACCAGGGTCGGTTCTCTCCATTGACAAATTCACCGTCTTTCAAACAAGCGAGCCGGTTTCCATCAGAGCGTCCTATGGCCCTTTCAGCACAAAACAGACCGTTCCGGCTAGGTACATCGTTCCGGATCCTCTGGACAACCTTCCGATGCCCGATCCTCGGAAAGTTTCTAATAACTCGACCTCTTCGTCGCTGACAATGAGTAGCGCGTTGCTAGATGCCCAGGAACTAGGTGCCAGGCATCTAGACATGTCCGCTCACTTGGTGAGCAACAGTGTCGCCCGGGATTCGCCAGTACTCAGGTGGAGTTTCAAAGTCTGATGGATTTCGAAAATTAGCTTAGATGCAGTAGAAATTCGATAACCCTGGAGGATATGATGAAGTTTCATTTTCAGTCTCCCAAAACCTTTTAAAATTTTTAATTAAGGGCGTTGGAACCAAGTTATAATCTAAAAATTCGATTTCTTCATTTTACTTAACAAATATTAAAATTGGAATTTTTTCCCTTGGTAGAATTAATCAATTTTTAACTGGAATTATGCGCACAGAGCGAGAAAATATCTAATTCAAGTCTTTTTTAAGTAAAATGAAAATATTGAATTTTGAGGTCAGATTTTGATTTCTTCCTTTTATGTAAAAAGTATCGAAATTAAGTATTTTTTCGCTCTGTACGCAGTCTTATATTTGAAAAATGATTAGTGGTACAGAGCGAAAAAATATTTATCTATAATTTTCGTTGAGTAAATTGGAGAATGGAATTTTGAGCTTAATACTTGGGTCGGACATTTTTTAAAACAATTTTTTAGTTTATGTCCTTAAACCCTCCGCAAACAGTACATATATAAACGAGAAAAATACGGGAATTGTTCAGGAATTTCGTGGGCAAAATTTAGTAGAAATCCTGTTTTCAATTTTTGCAATAAAATAGTTTCAAGTTTATCTCCGAAATTCGCAATGCTTCGTATACGAAGCATATACGACGGTATATACGATTGGCCCAAATCTGAGAGATGCAAGTGCTTTTAGACTTATTGATCCGACCAGTAACACCTACATTTCTCAATTTTCCGATACTGAGAGATGCTTCAGGGCGTTGAAATTTTAGCAAGTTCTTCCTTCGCCAAGAATTTCTCCCTCTTTTTTGGGATAGACAAATGAGATTTAGTATACTGAGCCAACATACATAATCTCTTGGAATATTTCAAATTTATTACTAAACTTTTTTTCTCATATCTTGTTCTGTTTTTATAAAAACAAAAATGAACCTTCTGCAAGCTTTTAACTGATATATACTCTTTTTAAACTTATTATACTTTTTAAATCTTTCGCTACTTATTTTTCTTCTTAAATAATAGCTTAAAGCTTCCGAAATCAATATTTGAGGATTGAATATTTTCGATACTATGCTTCAAATGACTTCAATTAAAATAAACTGTTTTATTGCTTCCAGGGTATTATTTCACGCGGGAAGCGAGGCAACTGGTAGAAGACAATTGCTTCTGGGTCGTCATCAAAGAGTCTGCGTCGTGCTGCACGCTTCTCTAAACGGAGGCACTGGAAGCAGCAGGTTGAGCTCCTCGACCGGACCTGGATCAGTAGACTCATCAGGATCCGGAATAGGAAACGGTCCCTTGACAGCGGCGTGCAGTCCCGATGGCGAAGATGGAGTCTGTCTGGCCCAGATCACTATACCAGCTAATTGGTGGCCACCCCTACCACCCCCCGATGCCTCCGGGAGGATCAAGGTCCCCAAGACTTTGCCGAGAACCGTGCAACTTTCTTATTCCGTCCTTGAACCCAGGAGCGTCGAGGATGCTCCACTTCCGCACGTCCTTGACTCCGGATCCTCGTCCTTCTGCCAGCCCAGGGTACAAATTCAACCAGTCACGCCCTTGGGCAGTGTAACCCTGGCTCCTAATCGAGAGGATTATAAGGAACTTAAAACCGACGAATATCTCACTCTGCTCGTTCCCCATGGACCTCTTTATCCCAGGTCGAGGCTCCACGTGCCAGCTTTTCTTCACTCGCACTCATCTCGTCAGGGTGCTCAGGGGAGACCACCAGTTGCTGCTGTTGTTCTCAGGTATTGTGGCCAGATTTCTTGTTTATGGTCACTCGTGCGTATTACAGTTTGATATATTTGAGGGGTTGAGAATTTAAGATTGACGATTTCAATTCGTGGGGTGAGGAACGTAAAAGTAATAGAAAAGTTGAAGAAAGAATTTCTAGGGTTCTGGATAGATTTTCAGTTTGGGGTACTGCGCAAAATGGTAGATTATGATGGAAAAAAATTCTTTTGAAAGGAAGTATAAGGGTCATTAGTTTCGAAATTTAAGGGATTGGAAGTCGTTCTTATTCGCAATTTTGCAGAGTTGATATGAATAGAAATTGGTTGCAATTTCCTTGTGGAATTGTAGTCGATCAAATGGTTTTTTTTTTTTTATTATTGTAATAATAAAAAGATTCTCTTTCTAGGGACTTTATTTCGAGAGAAGAACAATTCATATGATGAGACAGAAACGGAAATCGCTAGTTTCATTTTCCAACGAGGAAATGTTTAAATCTGTAATTGGTTTTGTAACGTGAGTTCATACAGAAAGTCTAGCGAAGCGAATTGCGATTTTGTTAGGTGGTGATTGCCAGGTGGAATTTTAATCAGGCGAAACTTTTACTTTGAGCATGGTGTGCTCTAAATATTCTCATTGGAAAGGTTGAGACGAGGGATTTACGTTATACAAATGAAACTGGCAATTATCAAAGGTCCAAGCGGTCGCGCGAAAATTTCAATGAGATCGCGACATTTCCATATAAATTGCCCATCGATTTCCGCAACCTGTGTACATAGGAACAGTGCTCTACACTCAGAAAGTCTGGAATGGGGAAATTGCAAAAATTCCAGGATTTTCGAACAAGAGTTGCCTCCATTTTTCCTGCTTTTCCTCTAATGGCAGATAAAACACAGAGATTTACGATAAATTGCTCTTGGCCGTGATTTATGGTATTAGAGCACTTCAATGGTGAAACGCATTTTTACGATTTTGCTCTTTTTTATATAAAATGTAAACCAGAAGTGAAACATTTCAAGAGACAAAGGATTTTAAAGCTTTGATGCTTCCCATTTAGGAAAGGATTTGTGAAATTGGTGGTGATGTTGGCGAATAAAAATTTAGTTCAAAAATTAATTTATGTTTCAAGTTAGCTTCTCCGTACTTTTTAATTTAAATTGCTAAAACTTTTTCGGAAGTGGTCAATTTTTTTGAAAATACGTTCTTTCTTTTAAATTCTTCCATTCTAATTTGTGTTAAAAATTTATTTTTTCACTATATGAAATTAATGTAACATCTTTTTGCTCTAATTTCGATCCTAAATTTAACACAATATTATCTGCTTATCCGTGAACTTTATAAATGTCAGTTTGAACTTTTGGCGCCGGTTATTCAAAAGCAAAGTTTATTCTCATGTCAAAGACATAAAATTACGTTGCAACCACGAAAATTCCATTTAAAGAAGCATATTAAGTCCATAATTATAAAAGTGAAATGATCTGCTTTTAAATTCGAACGACCTTTTAAACCTGATTTTCATAATTTAAAAGTACGGGAATTTAAATTGAATCTTTTGAAGCTTAAATAAATTTTTAAGGGGAAAATTTAAGGGGAAACAAGATTTAAATCCGATGTTTGGAATTTGAATACCAGGAAATAACAATAAAAAAGAGTCAACTAAACTTTGTTATTTAAATATAGAAGTTCATCATCCTCTATTGTCGTTACGACTAGCCATAAAGTAGTAGCTGGATATTAATATCCATGAAAAGAACTCTCCTACGACAGAAAAAAGCAATTTAAGAAGCGAAGAACGAACTGTGAAATTTCTATTCATGATCTTATAATGTCCTGGAGTCTGAAGATAGATTATAAACTTCTTTTTCGTTTACTTTCTTGTTTCAGAGCTCGGGTCAAGTCTGACGTAAAGATCCTGGATGCAACCTCTAGCAATCCGGATTGGATAGTGGAATCCAAAATCAATATGAAGAACACAGCAGCCACCTTCACGGCCAGAAGGAAGGAAAACGTGTCACGCTTGCCAAACGCGTGAGAACAATTTATATTTTCAACCCTTTCCTGAATAAATGAAAAATCGATCTTTCACGCGCAACTCCATTTTCATCATCCATTTTAGCATATTCTTTCAAAATGGAATGTTCTGACAAAAATATTCGTAATTTGAATTTTTAAAAGTGTAAAAATTGAGTATTAAAATTGAGTAGCTTTTAACTGCTTTTAACTTAAAACACTTTAAAATGTAGATCTTTTCAATTAAACATTTTAACGTTTTCTTAAATACAATTTCAAGACGTCTTCAGATTTAAATATTTTACAAGAAGCGTTAAGTTCAAATTAAAGAAAAGGCAAAACATTCAGAATCTTTCAACTTAGGATGATTTTAAGTGAAATATATAATAATTGTGAATCTTTGGAGAAATCAGAAGTCAAAATATTTTAATGACAATTAAAAAGAAGCACGTAAAAGTAAAAAAAAAACTAGAGGCTGTATTTTTAAATGAATTATTATAAATGGATGAAGTTTATTCACGGCAGTTCTCTCTTCAAGTCGTAAAGATAAAGAGAACGAATGGGATGTGATAAATGAATAACGAAAAGCCATGTATTACACGGTTTTATTAAGAAAACACGTCCCTTTCACAGAACAACTGCTGTGAACGAGTTCATAAAATTTCGAAGCCTCTTGCGCAAGTTCCAAACCAGTTATGCCCATCTCGTCGATGAAACAGAACGTCCAAAGTCTAGTAATTATCTTCAGACCCGGGACGCCTTCTTTCTTTGAAAGAGGAACAAAAATTGAGAGAATATGTATATTATAGTCTGACGTAAACTAAAATTGCTAGTTGCCCAGACAAACAACCCTTCCCAGAACCAATTTTGAATTAATCGGGGCAAAGATTGCTTTTCTAGAAAAATTTCTCTTCAGAAAAGAACGTTTGTCGATTCTGATGACACCAGGGTGTCTACTGTGCTGGAATTTAAGGAAATCCGGCAAAATTTCTTGAAAATCCTTAAACTCTCCTGAATTTTTTTGAAATCCGTTAAACTTCTTTAAGATCATTTAAAATCTTTCGAAATTCTTTAAAATCGATTGATATCTCTTAAAATCCTTTAGATTTTCTAAAATCTCTTAAAAATTCTTAAAATTTTTGAATTTTTTTTTTAAATAACTTGAAATCTCTTGAAATCCCTTCAGATTCATTCAAATCTTTATAAATAACTTTTAAATAACTTTTAAATAACTCGCTTCTTACTTAAAGTCGAAATTCTTCAAAATTATTAAAAAAATAAATTCTATGGTAAGTGGGACCGGACTTTACATTTATAAGCAATAAAAATGCGGAAATTGTACGGGAATTTTCTAGGTAAAGTTTAGTAGACACCCTGTGAAACTCTTTAACTTTTGTCTAATATCGATGGGGAAGTCCTGTCAAGATTTATTTATTTTAAAAGATATAAGGACAAAATTGTTTTCGTGTCAAGATTCTTTTCTATGAAAAATTCTTTTTTAATGTGTTTACCCTCCACTCACATTTTCTTTTTGTTTGGCAGGTCAGCAGAGGAGATTATGACAATGCTACTGGAGGCGAGTGACGAGGGTGCAGGGGGTAACTGGGATGGTGGTAAAATCGTGTGGAGTGTACGATATGCTTTCGAAGGCGAGGAGGATAACGTTTCCATACCTGGCATGTATCAGTTAAGCCAACAGCAGCATCATCATCACCATCATGTGGAGAGGGGAAAGGTACAAGCGCGTCTCGAGATACAAAAGGATGATATTCAGGCGGTTCTTCCCATTTCAAAGGTAAGGGCCTCCATCTGATTATTTAATCAGAGCCGCATCAAGACACACGCATTTGATACTCTACTCAAACCTTACAAGATAAAACCCTCAGCAAATAAAAGACTCGAGATTTCAAGGAGAGCAAATATAGGTTTAAGATATTGAATTCGATTCTCATTCTAAATTACTGAGTGCTTTCAATTTTTAAATTTCAAAAGTAAAATGAAGAAATCGAGTTTTTAGATTGGAACTTGGCTCCAACACCCTCCTTAAGTAGCAAATCAACATTATTTTGTTTTATTTCTTAGAACTGCAAGTAATAATTAAAAAAAGCCAATAAGGTTTATAAGAACAACGTATTCAAGATGTTTGAGACATTTTACCTCTTTTTCTTTAGAGAAGATAATAATATAAAGACGAGCCAGATAGAGTAAATAGAATACAAATTCAAATGTAAAAGTCTTGATTAAGATTTTCAAAGGGATTGAAAATGCAATATTGTTTGCTTTACAGTGGCACTGATTGGTAGAACTCGTTAGAAACTCGAAGCTTCCTGCATATCCGGTTCTGTAATTGCCGGCGTCTTGCTCGATGGGGGTAGTAAAGTTTTTAATTAAGCAGCCCCTTTTGGCCCCACCAGAAGGCTCTTCTCTTCCTCCTTTTATGTTTGCTGAGGGTATTACAGACACGTCGTGCTCGACATTGGGTCGCGAACTAAGTAGAATGTTTGTACGAAAGTCCGACAGTGCTTGGGCATGAACTTCGTCGTGTCTCGGAGAAAATCCCCTGGGGATGTTGAGGTCTCTCAGCAAACTTAGTCTCGCCTCTTCGGTGTGAAGATGGACCAAGACATACGACCATTTGAGAGGCCGGTAGCCATAGTGCAAAAGTCTCGTTGGATCGATAACCACGCATTCGCTCTAGTGAATTTAACTATCCTATTCTCTGAACATCAATTTACACTCAGCTATCTTTTATTCATTTTATCTTATTTTAAGAACTTGGGCACTTTTACCTTTCCCAGCCTTTTTAGAGTCTTCAATATTTTCTATTTCTCACATTCGACTTTTAATACTTTAAACTCTTCACTTTTTCAACGTCTTCAATTTTGAAAAAGGATCTAATCCAAGATAAGATAAAGACAATTTAAGAATTGTTCCCCGAAAAATTTTCTCAATTTTTGTGGTATTCGTCTTTTTTTATGAACAATTACAAGATTAAATGTGAAATTGCGTTTTGAATTCACGATGAAATAGTGAAAAGCCAAGTCCAGTTTTGAAGAGCCCTTTATAATGCATTTCACAATGACTTTAAACTGTGTCAAAACACTCAGCTTGGAAAAGAACTTTCGTTGAAACGATGTGTTATGTGGCAAGTTCTCATTTTTCATTGTACCCAGTGTACTCATTTTAAAATGTGGTCTGTTTGTGTTTCTAGAACTGGGAAGTAATGAATACAGCGGTGCTCACTGGAAGACAAGTCTCTCAGGCAATGAAGGTTTTCATCGTAAGCCAAGCAGGAAAAGTAGCTGATGTAACTTTGCAATCTTCCTGCCATTCTGAAGATGAAAGTGTTCTAAAGGTTGATAATCTGTTTCAAAGAAACAATTTAGATAATGGATTTAATTTAACTTTCGTTACAAATACTTCCACAAAAGTGACAAAAGAATTTATAAATGTATAATTTAAGTGTTTACAGTTTAAAAACAAATCTGTGGAAAATTTCGTAATCGCAAATTATTTTTAATTTTAAGGTATCCTCCTCTTGCAGCAGTGTCTACGTTGATGGTTCCGAGATCCGAGGCTCGAGTAACGCATCAGTTCTCGTTAAATATGGCACGTACACTGGTTTGGCACGGTTTACAGTTTGGATGCCAGAATTTCCCTTGGAAGTGAGTGTGAGCGACACCCGACTCAATCAAATCAAGAGTTGGAAAGTCCCTGAAGATCATTCGATCTCGAAAAACAAACGAAGCCTCAATGAAACCACATCCGAAAAAGGTGATAATTCAAAAACACCTGTGAAGAAAAGGAGTTCAGATACTGCGACTGAGACTACGGAATTGGAGACTGAAGACGAGATAGTGGAAGAGGAAGAAGAGGAAGAAGATTTGGATGAAGATGAGGAAGAGGACGATGGTTCCTTAAGATTTCGTGGACCCAAATGGGATGAGATCAACTCCATTGACAGAAATGCGCCTACAAATTGCAGACTTCGTTTCCAACAAAGTCCTATTGAAATTCATGCAAGGTCAGAACCTTATTCAAGAGCCTTTACAAACAAAATTGGGTTGTCGTTTATCGTTTTAAAATAAACAATTAAATGTTTTAAAATATAATTTGATTATTCCAGGTTTCTCGCGGCAGATCACGATTCGGGAAGGGTTTCCTACTTTGTGAATCGCCGAACGTGGTTGCGAGTCACAGATTTGGTGTTCGCAATGCTCCGGATTTCTGATCCTCACATCGCAACTTTAATACAGGGTAGAATAGTTCAGGGTCGAAGTACTGGTAGAACAGAAGTGCAAGTTCTCTCGCCAATCACAGGAAGAGTGATTGGAGCGAAGGAAGTTCGTGTTTCAAACGAACGGATTGCAGTTTCTCGACTATCTGTAAAAGTCGTGTCAGGTCTTCAACTCACTATCAGTCCAGACTCTGCGATCGAAAATGGATACATTGCCGAAACTTCTGTAACGAGGAAACTCACTGCTCAATATCAGGTTAATTTGAACTCAATCCTTCCACATTAAATGTTAAACTCAAGACAGAATTTTTATTAGGAGAATAACATAATAAACATAAATTTACAGGAAGGCTTATTAGATATCAACATCGAGTTTGCCGACGGATCGCGAACACCTTTAAGAGAAATTGCAGTCTCGGATTATCACTTAGTTGTCGAAAGTCTCGACCCGGAAGTTGTGGCCTTTGCGCCAATGATAGCTTCCCATCATCCTCGGGTGATCGCTGTTGGAGAAGGTCGTGGAGATCTTCTAAAAGTGACTTTGCACCTAGCGGATGTCTGCAGGCTTTCTGGAAGAAAATCCAAAGGTGCAGCACCTAGAGGAACACCTTCTCTTCCTCTAGCCACTTCATCCGCGAATGTCGAAGTTGATTTTGCTTCGAGAGATCTCCCGAATAGACCCGAGTTTGTTCAAAATGACGGAGGCACTCTAGGTGGAGGATCTCATCATCGTGAAAGGAAAAATGGCAAAGATGTTGCACCAGATCTCAACGATATCCTGATCGGTAAATATCGATTTTCTTCTTTCTTGTTTGTATCGTATGTCGTGTGTCGTGTATCGTCAGTCTTGAGGTTTATACTTTCTTCTTGAAATGAAGAGTGGGTTTTCTCAGTGCTTATCCTCCAGTTCTTTATCTTCAGTGTCTCCACCAGATCTGGATCTTTTGCAAATAGCTATTTAATTTCGGATAAAATAAAAAAAGTTTTATAGTATAAATTCCAGATCTGGCTAGGTCGTCGCTTAGCTTCAGATGCTGCGCCTGATTGTCTCGCTTCTCAGCACGCTTGCACGCTTCCTCCCCCTTTCTCTCTGTCTTTCTCTAATTTTTGTGCAAAGGTATACCACTAAAAGACGAAAACGACCACGCACCAACGATGCAGGCAAGACAGCACCGTATGGCTATAGCTAATGGCATGTCTTCAGGGGGAATGGGAGGCGTGGGGATTCAACACCAGGGTGGATCTCCGATGACACCCTTAGTCATTGGAATGTATGTCCTGCTGGCGGTCTTTTGCTTCGCCATCGTCGTCTTTGTCGTTTCCTGTGTCGTCTACGCGAGCAAATTCAAGCCCCAGCCCTTGGACTCTCAGCATCCTGGACTTCCGGTTCTTGGAGCTGCAAGGGCCGCTGCGAGTCAACTGGCACCTAATCGAAGACCTAGGGAATCGACTACTAACGCCCACGACTGGGTCTGGCTCGGTCGTGCAACTTTGGAAAGAGCTGGAAGCGGACCACAACAGGTTCTTATTTCTTCAGCTTTTGTTTTAGAATTAATCGATTTATTATCTCTACATTTTGTACTGGTATAGATTAATAAGAAAAATTCCGTTAAGTAAGTTAGCGTCTACATTTTATATGTAAACAAAGTTTTAAAAAGACCCAGAAAGTTTTTTTATGACAACTATGGATAGGTATTACAAGCGATGCTAAATTCTGTTTATTGATCGTCTTGTTCAGGTTCGTGTAACCAGTAATCCGCTTGCCGGAGAGAATAATCTGCTTACGGATGCTGCTGAGTTGGGCACAAGTTTTGATAATCCTAATCACATAGAGTTGCCCTCGATTGTTCGAGCAACTCCCTCAGCTCCAATTGACACGACGACTTACTGCAAAAGGGATAGAACATCGGGTAGCTTCATAAAGAGGACCAGCGATATCCAGTCGACAAAACCTCTTATAGTTCCGACAGCTCCGATGACCAATGCGACATCACGAAATAAGTAATAATTAGTTCACTACATTTTTTTCGAGTCTTTGTAATTTATCTGGATCCCTCTAAAACAGACATATCCTCATTAAAAAAAATTGTTACAGTAACAACGATGTTCCACCACCTCTTCCACCTCATGGGGTCTTGCCAACATCAGCATTGACATCCGCCACAAAAATCTCCGACGATGCAAACGGAAATGATGACTACAAGCCTCCAGTTCCTCCCCACAGAAACACAGGAGTCCTAGTTCGACTCCCGGACACACCGAGGAAGCGTCATCATAGAACAGCGAGTGCGAGCCACAACAGCAATTATCGCCACCATGATAAACACCACGAGAAGCATCATGATAAAAATCATGAAAAGCATGATAAGCACCATGAAAAACATGATAAACATCATGACAAACATCACGATAAACATCATGCTAAGATCCACCGTTCGAAAAACTCGACGGCGACTTCGAAAGATAATGAGCTCGCTTTCGTTGAGCTTAGAAATAATGATGAAAAGCGGGTTAAGAACGCAAAGTCGAGGGAAGTAAAGAGGGCAACCGTTGTTGGGAACCCTATGTTCTCGTCGTCTTCTTCGTCTTCGTCTTGTTCCTCCAATCACGAACAGGAGGAATCCGTACCCATGGACGATCTCAACCTAGGCATGGATTACAATCAGATCATGCAGTACTTTGATAACCTGAAGGAATCGAATGCCTGAAAGAGGGCCTCTGATCGCTCAGGTGATCATAGCTCGTAGACGCGTTGACTTTTCCGACTTTCCGCGACTCGTCGAAAGCCGCTGAAACCGGCTTTTCATTTCCACGAGCATCAGTCCTTTAAAATCAATCAATCCAGGCCGGTAATTAAATTTCAATTAAAAATTTAAATGAAAATTTTAATTCGACTCGTCAAACCAATAATCTAATTTCTTGGGATTCCCCGGCGAAAAGGCCTGAAATTGTAGATGACGGTACTTACTTGGAATTATTCACCGGGAAGTCCCGAGATAACGGATTATATTTTGAATGCTTAGAAATTAGAAACTGCTTTTCATTTTCGTCGTATACGCTTATATAGTCATTTCTGACTATAGGGTGTCGATCGGATCGGGAAATCGGGAGAACCCGTGTATTTAAAATTTCCGGATCAGTCGATACCCTAAACTAGTAGATGTGTATATGGAAAAATTGAGTCTTGGAGAAGCACTGTAATTAAAAACACTTTCTTCGTAAAAGTCTAGGATGGAAGGAGTTCAGATAGTACAAAACCTTTCAACGACAATAATAGTCTTTCCTTTACTCTTTAAATCTAGTTTCTAGCTAAACGGGAAAATATTTTATATTTCAAATAAATCTTAGCAACTTTCAAGGTCTAAAGATAGAATAGGACATTGAAAATGGGAAAATTTTCAGTCTTCTCTTCTGTGTTATTAATTTCTAACGCTTTCGTTTCTCCGAAATTTGTTTTTTCCAAATAGTCACATATTTTTAAGGACTGATTTCTCGACAAGATCATAATTAAAAACGAGTCGCGGCTGATCGGAAAGCTTAATTAATAAGCGATAGACGCAAGAAACAGATTACCTGTCGTTTTGCTGCACGCGGATGTGCAAAAAGCGAATTTTTTTTTGCCATCTACGATTTTTTTTTCCTGCGTAGAGCGAATCGAGCAGGGAGATTCGCACGTATCGTAGATTATATTCTAGTCAGCTTCCTAGCAGCGCATCAAATTACGCGTAAATAATCAACCTTAAAAACTGGCTCTACGTAACTGGTGGGGTAAAAAGATCAACGGACGTAACAATCATTTGGCGGTTCACATTCGAAGTTAAATCTTGTAAATTTGAGATTAGCCATTGAAATTTCGGTAAATCATTCATTCTAGATTGATCACTCAGCATCATTCCGGGTTTATAGAACCGTAACCGCGAAGGACGTGAAGTCGTCTCGCAAGAAATAGATCTGTGTTGTGTCCTATTAAACAGTAACAGAATAACATCATAGAAATAGTTATCCTGACCATTTCTGATTTCGATTTCTTCTAATCGAAATCGGTTCAAATTCTGATCATAATCAGTGTTCCATGCAAAATTAAATTCCATATTTGCAAATAACGTGTGTGAATTTGTAGATATGTGGAATAGTAATTTATTATTTGGAATAGACTTGTGCTAAATGATGAATAATTTGCAATTATGGTGTTTGGAAATTCGTGGAAACACAATCATAGTTTTCATGCTAGATTTGTGTACAGGAAAAACTTCGAGGCCTTCGAATTATTTTATAATTTAAAAATTTGAATGCTAAAGCTTTTTATTTAAATTTGTTTATAAAATGTGAAACATTTTTGTAGAATTATAAATATCTGAAGAAAATTTTTTATTTTTATACTTAAAAATATAGTATTAATCTATTCGTTTGTACAAAAAAAAAAGTAATATAGATTTCTAAGGTTGAAATCTAAATTCTGAATCAAGATTATTAAGTATAATTTACTTATGAATCTTCAAGATTCTATTATTAATATTTTATATATCTGTTTTATTTTATATTATTGATCAAATTTTACTTTTAACGTAAAAGAACATCAAACAGATTTCAATTTAAAATAAGGCAGTTTTATGGGTCAAAATGTAAATAATTAATTGAAGTTTTAAACTATTTATTTTTATTATAAAAAAATTTTACTTATTTTACTCATTGATAAAAATATTTTCCTCTTTGTGATTTTATAAGTGACTCTTTAAAGAAAAAAAGATTATTTATTTCCAATTTTTTATAAACGCTTTTTATAATTTTATTAACTCTGCAATTTTCATAATGAATCTTTGAGGTTTTTCCTGAGTATGAATACAGCTTTAGAAAGTATCATTACATCAAGTACCTGTTCTTCGAACTCTCATCACTTCCGTTCGATGAACTTTCTATTAATTAATCCTTTAGGTCGCGGTCCTGCAGATTATGCACGCAAAATGTTCCTTCGTCTACCCGCGCATTGCACGTTATCGCTGTTGAATCCGTTGTAGTCATCGCAGAGAAAAAATTTCGAATTATAATAGATAATAATTGTTATCGAGGATTATCAAGTGTAAATACGTATTACAAGATTCTTCGAGGCGAGGCATCCTTTTCGGTGTTGTCAATCGTTTCGTCGACGTCACGAATCCTTCGTGGTCCCTAAAGCTCGTTTAAAAACGATAAAAACGTTCTAAACGTTAAAAACCTTCAAGGTGGCCGCTGAACCGGAAAAAACCGGCATTCAATTTATTTTGTGACCTAGTATTTTTCTAATTTTTACGCAAAGAGTAAGAAAATATATAAATCAAATATTTTTTAAATAAAATTAAAATATTTAATTTTGAAGTTAGATTTTGAATTCTTCATTTTATGCAAAAAGTATCGAAATTAAATATTTTTTCGCTCTGTATGCAGTCTTATATTTGAAAAAAGATTAGCGCTACAGAGCGAAAAAATATTTATCTATAATTTTCCTTGATTAAAATGGAGAATGGAATTTTGAGCTTAACGCTTGGGTCTAATGCCCTTAAAAATGTTCAAACCGGGAATTTTTTTCTTAGATTTGAGGGGCCTCCTTGACATTGTAGATGAGCTTAATCGTTAGCTTCCTCGAATCTCCGCAACTCATCACAGTATTACCTATTTAATTTTTAGTTTCTAAAATAATAATTATTAACATTTCTTGACATCTTCTCACTCGTCATAGAGCTGCTCATTTCTGCGAGTAGATATCGATGAGGGCTCGATGCCTGTCTTCTAGCCTAAATCATCAAAGTCTGCCTACGTCCCGAGTTACGTTCGAGGAGATGATATACTCGTTCGATCTTACCGTGCGTTGTGATGTTTGTAAATTTTGCTTTATAAGACTGTGTACATATAAACATACATATTATATTAAATATATTATGCGAAAGCGCAAGAATTATTATTATTATTATAATTATTATTATATTATTATTACGATTATTATTATCTACTTTAGAGTATCTATAACTGTAAACTTGCCGCAAGAAGCCTCGGGTCACAACTCGTGTCTCTCGAGAGTCGAACAAAATATTGGATAATATAGATGTATAATTAATCTGTGCTTCCTTGCGGCGAGTCCAAGAACGTCTGCCATTTCCATTTTGTTCGGAATCGATTGCCTCCTCTTTAAAGTACTGTTGTTCACACAATCGAAAGCAATACAATTACAAAGTCTGATTACTTAATTATATGAAAGTTGTAGGAGATCCAGTTGTAAGAGTGAAATAGATTCAGTCTTAAAAGAAATATCTATATAAATTAAGCAATCGATTCCTGATATAGAATTTTCTACGATAGAAAAAATCGACTTGCAAGCTCTGTAAAACTTAGAAAGTTTCATGGCTCGTTTTAAGCAAAAAGTATTAAAAGTAAACATTTTTTCGCTCTATACAAATTTTTTTATTTTAAAGTAGAAAAAGCCACAGAGCGAAAAGATATTTAATTCCAATAATTGTTGAGTAAAATGGAGAATTTGATTTTAAGCTCAGAATTTGGACCCAACAACCTTAATAAATGTTTGTATGGAATCGAAAAAGTTTTTCTTCAGCTTGAAAATCGACATTTTTGCATTCGAAAACTATCGCCTAAGGTTAAATATTGTGTGAAGTTCGGTCACTGTGTAATTGCAGGCTTGGGAAATGGAGGGTTTCATGGTGGAAAAAAAGCTTCTATACTTTACTGATTTGTTTAAGCTTTAGTCAAGCTCTTTTATAATGAAATCCCCCAATTTCAACTATTTCTCAATAAAATAAAAATCGCCAAAATTCTTGAATACAATTGGACTCCTCTATTTTTGTAAAACGGACCATTTCCATTAACTTTCTTACGAAGCCTGAAATTCCATGGCCGATTTCGCAGTTTCAAAATCGCTAACGCCGACAATTTTTTAGCCATAATCTAATTTAAGTGACACGACGAAGCACCGTAGGAATTAAGTGATCGGATCGAAGAAGAAGCGAAACAATAAAATGAGGGGAAAAAGGTTTGCTAGCATAATAAAAATGGACTGCATGTCGAACTATCTATCTTATAAGTAAATGTGTATTTAGCACGCCGTAAGTTTTGTGTGTGGCACTTAGTACTGTGTACAATGTACATGCGAGAGCGACGTTTTGACAACATCGCGGCGACTGCGAGACGATAAAAGCTTGAAAAGTACTACAAAATAAAAATAAAAAAAATTTAGAAGCGCCAAATTCCCCTTTGAGATTCTAGTCCAGTGCAGGTAGCCGTTTCGCTATCGCGTGTCCTGCAAACGTAGATCGCAATGTTGTGTAGCGTACGCGATTTAACACGAGAAAATTTATATACATACATTATATATACCTAAAATTAATTATAAATACTCCCTCCTCCTCGCTGTATTTCTACAGTTGACGACTGACCACCACCCTTCGATTTTTAAACTTCTCCAGTGTCGCGACTTTCAACTGAGCTTTAAAAAAAAATTCCCCCAATTATTATTCCTCTTGCGGGTCTCTATTTCGCTTTTGGGATTCTTATTCCCATCACCGAGCGCGGCACTGTTGCTTTGATTATCTCCCTCGATCATGAATTTATTGTATGTAACAATCATTCGCGATCGGTATGATTACTAATTAGTCAGATCTGATTACCGATCGCTGGTGTAGTTCAGAGAAGGATTTGTATAAATATTTTTGAACGGATGGCGGAAAGTGCCCTTTTTTAAAGATTATTTAATCTTGGAAACCTCAAAAGCGGCATTTTCTACCAGCTTCTCCATCCTCCTTAACAAAGAATGTTAAATTAATTACTAAGTTTTGAGTTGACAAGTATTCTGCAGACGACCTTCCGTCTTATCAAGGAAAGAGTCGCTAGGATATTATGAATTTCGTGGTGCGACGTTATCACCTGATAGCTTTCAATTAAATCCTATATAAAAATGAAAACATATCGTCTCAAGACTTCGGATTGCGACGTTTCTTAATTCTAATCGATTGACTATAAATTGCCAAGTCAGTGTTGAATATTCGTTCAAGTACAAACGCCAGCGTATATTATTTAGGAATTGAGTCGATAGGTCAACGATTGATTCGTTGATGAGAATTATAAAAAAAATCAATCGCACAATGGGATTAGATTTTAGAATTTATCGAATTGTACTACCAGGAAAATGTTCGGTTTGTTTATACATAGCTTCTTACGATTTGGTCTTCTAAGGATCATATTTTCATCTCGAAAATTGTATTATCTTTTACAATTAGTAACGATTTGGTCTCATAATTTTATTGTTAAGATTTGTATTTAGGCGTGCAAAGGACGTTGCAAATTGCCTAATGGAAGTCTAATAATTTAAGCACGAACTCGTCCTTGAAATTGGAAAAGAAAGATTCTGGTGAGGAATCGAAGACGAGTAATCATTCCTTTGACACAGCGTCACTATACTTAATTATAAGGATAACGAATCCAAAAATTAGTAATTATCAGTATGTTATCAAGCGCTACTGTGAAGACGACGATGACGACGAACCATGAGAATTTATTGTTAATAATATTAAAAGTACGAGCGCTACTAATTAATTGTCACCCTCACCGTCATCAACATCACTAGTTCATTAATACCATCCTCATTGTCACCATCGTCGTCGATGATATGCTAAATGATACGACTATTGCCTACTCAATGTACAATATGTAGTCGTCACCTGTTGTTACCACCAAACCGTCGTCAAAGATATAAAAATATGTAATTGTACTATAACTAAGGGTTATTTATTTCCAATCGTATCTCTTATTCCAACATCCTTATTACAAAGTAAAGGGAGAGATTTTTAACCCTTTTTTTCAAAAATGGAGATTAATTATTTTCCTTTCAATAACCAAGAATGCGAAAAACCCGGGATTTTTTTCGCAAATATAAGAAAACATTTTAATAAATCAGTATGCAAGCTATTACTGACATTTTCTTTATTTTACTTTAATTTATAATCGAAGACATTCAGAAATGTCTAATTCAGTAAATTTTTGAAATTAGTAAAAATAGAATGTAAAATCGCTTACAAAAATTGATACTAAACTGAATTTCCAAATTTACCTTTATTCAATTTTGTAAAAACTATGCAATTATACAAGCCAATAGTTTTTATAAAATCGTATTGTAAGTTCAACAATGTTTTAAACACTGATTTTTTAACTTGTAAAATTTCTTTTATTAATAATAGAAATATTTACACATCACGAAGTTTTATCGATGTTTCCCAAAATACTTTCTATCAGTGGGAGATATCCAATTATTGCAACCGCCTAAATTATTTTGAATAACGTACTTCAGAGTCCAAGGATTCATATTTGTGGCCTCCAGCTCTTTTTCTAGATTTGCCCTTCTTATCATTCTTTCATATGTCACGGCCTTCGCCTTAAAAGGCAACTTGTGGGCGATTTCCTCCAATGCTTTTTTCACCTAACAAAATATTCAACAATTAAATATATCAATAAAGTACGTACTTTTATAATATGTTACCAATTAGAATATTATCGTTAAAAAAAGTAATAATCTAAAATTTGTATACCTCTGCGTATTCAGCTGCACCTCCAACTTCTATGATTATACGACCTGCTTTGACGGGTGTAACGTAATGATCGATGGGACCTTTTCCTCCACCCATTCGCATTCCCTGAGCCTAAAACAAAACATTTTTTTTTTTGCAAAAAAAAAACTATGGAAAAAAATCCGGTTTATCTGAATTTTTCCATATGTTCCTTCATATGGTAACATATGCCCTTATAAGAGTATACGTACTTTCTTGGTCACTGGTTGCCAAGGAGGATCCACTCGATAAATTGCAAAACAGGTACTGGGCAACTTTCGTGCTACAACGAAACGTATCATCTCAAAATGACCGTACTTCAATCTTCCACCGATTTCTGCCTGCAATGGAAAAACATGTTTCATTTTTAACTTGTCTGTAATATCACATTAATTAAAAATTAAAATTCTGTATATTTTTAGGAAAAGAAGTTTTGGTGCAAAAGGAATTTTATTACAAATAATTCAACAATTAAACAATAATATTATACGTACCATAACGCCGTATTGCTTATGTAACAGAAAATTGTGAGTTTCCTCTTCACCTCTCATGTATCGCAATCTTTTTTGCATTTTAAAAGGCTTCATTGAGGGTGGATATTGTGGCACTCTTTCATAAATTCTGAGCTTCTTCCTTTCAGGATATTCAACATCTGAAGTAAAATAAAGTTTGATTACTTAAATATCCTGCAATCCCCCTTATTATAGTTTTTTAATTATTTACATTTATTTACGCACTATCAAATTTTGGCGGTAATGGAAAAACCTTCAGACCAGCTGTTTGCATCACACGACTAGGCAAATTGTTCAATGGAGCTAAAAATACAAATATAAATAAAATTTAATTCATTTAATTGACAAAGAGGAAAACATAACCTCCTACGAAAAGAAAAAACTCATATATTCTCTTATTTATAATTACCTGAAAGGTTTAACCTCGAAAAAAGTTTTGTCAGAGCCATTTTTTCGACCCTATGTATTAATTCAAATAACTTCAGTTCAGAACAGATAATAATTTATAAATTTTATATTTTTACATCAGCAGAAGAAACACTTTTCTACTGGACATTTAAATCCGGAAGAGGGGGGGGGATTAGAGTTCCAGAATTTTCAGTAATTTAAAATTGGGTAAGGTAACAAAGAACGTTACCGTAACTTACGTAATTTAAGAGAATTAACGAAAATTTATGAGATTTTAACATTAATTGGTCACATCATTCATTGTGGTAAAATTACGATAATATTTTTTACAGTGTACTTAATACAGAAATAATTTTTATTTTTCATTTAGAGGGGGAACAATCCCCCTTGGTGCCCCCCCTGGCTACGGTCATGGATTATCGACGGCCCTGAGACTGCTCACTGACTTTCTGTTGGAGAAATTCTGCCGTTGGCTGAAATTTGAATCGCGCGCCAAATTTTGACCAATGGCAGTATTTCTCTAGCCGATTGCCAATGTGTGCTGCCATTGGTCAAAATTTGGCGCGCGATTCAAATTTCAGCCAACGGCAGAATTTCTCCAACGGAAAGTCAGTGAACAGTCTCAGGGCCGTCGATAATCCATGACCGTAGCCAGGAGGGGCACCAAGGGGAGGATTTTTCCCCCCTAGAAATGAAAAATAAAAAATGATGAAAAATGATAAAAATTAAAAAAAATAAATTCTCATAAACTCTCGAAAATTGTAAGGTAATTTATTTTAACGTTACCTTCTCGGTAACGTTACCGAGAACAGGAATATTACCTGGGTAATATTACTCAGTAAGAGTAAGAACTCTAGGGGGGTTAATCCAAAAAACGCAGGCGCACGCGCAGTGTGCACGGGCAACTTGCGCGCGCATCCATATGGCTGCTTTTACGCGCGCGATTTAAAATCGAATTATGTAATTTAATTCAATTAACTCGATTCTCCCAATTAGTAAAATGGGAAAATCCCAATAGTAAAAAATTCCCAATAGTAAAGAAATTCCGTTCTCAATAGTAAAGAGCATCTGTCGCAATGAAAATATGTATCTATAATTTTCGTTTAGTAAAATGGAAAATGGAATTTTGAGCTTTAAATAATAATATAAATTTTGGTTTTTTATTTATTTATTTTTTATTTTTTTATTTATGTATTTTTTTATTTAATTATTTTTTATTTTATTTATTTATTTATTTTTTATTTTTTAGTTTTATGTTATTTTTTATTATTTATGTTTCTTTACGAGCAATACGATAAAATTAAGGGATTAAGTATTATTATCCTATTTTTAGTATAAAACACTCATTCAATTTCAAAATATGTTTATTCAAGCTTTGTAAATTATGATAATTATATAGGCACATCATAATTAGGTCTGAGAATAGATCACATACCTTGATGATGTGTGCAAGAAAATTAATGATAATTGCAGTAAACTATATTACTTAATAATTTTTAAAGTTTATTCCGCATTCTGTTTTAAACATCCAAGAGGTAAAATTGAAGTTAATTTTTTTTTAAAGTTTCGAATTTGAATTATTTTTTTGAATTTGATTCTTGATCAAAAGATGCCATCAGGAATAATAGTTAAACCAATAGTAATTAGCCTAGTAATGGCCTTTGGCCAAAAGTTGAGGTGCCTTATTATTTCTTATTTTTTAATGTGATAGCACTCTTCACTTTAATTTTCCAATATTGGAACGAAAATATATATATTTATATTTATATATATATATATATGTATAATATATTTTATACACGAAAATATTGTAATTGTGATATGGATCACCTTGGAGCCACAATAGCCGAAACATTATTTATCAAGTTCGCGATCATTCTGATAAAACGTCGGTAAGTTTTTCACAAAATGATTACTGATAATAATTAATTCTTAATATAATTTTAATTAATTTTAATGTTTTAGCAGGTTTTTAGTTTTTGCTTTATTAATTTATAAAAACTAAAATTTGTGTTTTAGAACTGTGCAGAAGCTTTTGGTGAAGATTTTAAACGAATGGGATAAAGTCGAAAGAGATATTATAATTAAGCAAATAATTGCTAAAAAAATACGATCTTGCTAATTTGTACGCCTTCTGTGTATCTAAGTACCGATCTTTTATTTTTAATCGCTGCTTTTACAGTAAATATTAGTCTCGAGTCGATTGAAGATAGACAATTTATTGTTCAGTTAACTTATCCATTTGAAAGTAAAAAATCCCCGAATTTCGAGATTTTATTCTTTCTTCAATTAATTAATATGATTATTTCTAGTGGAGGAAATGCTATTCTAGATTTATTTATTCTGCTGGTAAAAAAATCGATTTTTATATAACTTTCATATTTCCATTACTTATTAAAATTTTTTTATTTTTTATTTTTTATTTTTTAAGGTGTTACACGCAGGTGCTAAGTTTGATATAATAAAGAAAGAAATTATTGAATTTTCGGAAGCAACGAAAGAAAGAGATGAGCAAACGATATTAAAAATGTGTAAAAAAATAGTGAATAGGTTATGGTATAGAGGATATTTATTCTCTTCAAATTCTAGTCGAGGTATTCGAAAGTATTTTGGGAATCTGTAATATGTTTTCTAGAAATGAATAAAAAAACTGAGTACGATTAAATATTTCTAAAAAATGTATATCTTGTAATTATAATATTAAAAACATTTTTTTTAGGCAAGAAATGCTGCGTTATCAAGAGTTACAATAACGGAAAATCGGGACCAAAGAAGAATAAATTACGATGTTATTTTATTTGTTGTTTCTTTATTCATACTCCTAGTTTTATAACTCATTTATCCTATCTTTAAAAAGTGGTGTTATACCAATATATCGACTATTTTCGTTGATAAAAAAAATGTACGAATTTTACGATTGCAATTTTAGAAATATTGGAGGATTCAATTTCAAGGAATTTTATGAAATTTATTGAGTCGTGTTTCTTTGCTTATTTATTTTTTAAGAGGATATGTAGTGACTTATTTTATTAATCATTATTATTTGCCCGCCCTAAAATTCAAAGTCATTAGGAAAATATAATTAAATTTTTTAAATCGTTATAAGTTTGTACTACTGATTTAGTAGAGTAAATCAACCATAGTCAGACGACCAGACGCGATTGGCTAATTTGGACCATCACCATGGCAAACAATTGCCAGTCGGGAGTCCCTTAAATCGGTTATAGTGGGGGAACATTAATAAATTCAGAGCAGTCGTTAATTTTTCACAAGTCCTTTGAAAGCCAAAGTGCATATAACTTCCTTCATTTTAACTACCACTCAAGAAAGCGAAGAAACCAATCTTCTACATCTTCAAGATGCCTATTCGTAGAGGAAATGAGAAATACATCAGAGGTAAATTGATTTATAAATTTCATAAATAAAATTATTACATTGGAATATTTAATCTCCCAAGTTACTAATTGTCCTGCTAATAATATTTCTGAATAAGTGCATTATTAAAAAAAAGAACCAAATTTCAATTGTTTTTTTTATAGAGATAGCAACGGCTTCAAATGATTATAGGTCAATGAATTGATATATAAATTAATATTAAAATTTGTTTAAATTATCGTTTGGTTATTAAAAAATTGTGTAATATTTCTCATAAATAATGTAGATCATTTTATAAATTTTTTAAATTTTTTCGCTTTATGTTCAATCAAAATGCAATTTAATTATTTTTGTATTTTAAATACATTGTCTAATATATGATGCAACAAAAAAAAACAATTCTAGAATCAGTGAATCGCCAAATTAAAATCAGTGGTATTTTTAGATTCTAACATTTTTTATAATATTTATTATATACCTATTATTTACTTTATTTTCATTGCCGGTGATATTTTCCAAACCAAATATAATAATAAAGTTATAAAAACAAATTATGTGCATTCTCCCTAAAACTTGTTGTTGATTCAGCCTTCTATTGTTTTCTTAGAGAATCAAATTTCAATTGTTTTTTTTATACAAGCAACTGTTTCAAATGGTATATGAATTGATATATAAATTAATATTAAAATATGTTTAAATTATCGTGTAGTTATTAAAAAATTGTGTAATATTTCTCATAAATAATGTAGATCATTCTAGAATTAGTGGATCACCAAATTAAATCCAATGAGAATAAAATCAGTGGTATTTTTAGATTCTAACATTTTTTATAATATTTGTTATATATCTATTATTTATTTTGTTTTCATAGTCGGTGATATTTTCCAAACAGGTTCATTATTAACGAACCGATTCGATTAATATGTTAAAATTTAAATTAATTTTCACAGTTTATACAACAAATAACGAAATCGTCCAATTTAGGAAAGATATTTTATCAATCATAAATATATTCAAGAAAATTCCTTGAGAGATTAAAAAACTGAATGGGAAATTCTTAGAAGTTTATATTTTCAAATGAAATAAACAATATTAGTAAATTTATTTATTTATAACTATTAAATAAACCATTGAATTTTTAATAATGTTCTCATGCTTCGATTCCTTTGATTCTGGGCGTAAAATGTTCATCGGACCTTCTGCAAGAATCCGCAAGAAAATTCGACTCCCCTATAGTCATTTGTTTATAACAAACATCTATAGAAAAAAAAACGCGAGCGGCTACTCGCATTCCACAATCCTCGGCCGATTTGGACGTCTTTTTTGTTAAATATTATAGAAATATGTTCTTTCTCTTATCTTCTTTTTCTATTCTTTTTTTTCTGACTGAAAGTTACTAATTTTGGAATTTCTTCATAATTTTTACATTCTCATCAGAGAATGTATTATTTATATTAAAAATTAGAAATATGGAATGAATACAATTGTTTATTTCAAATAATCGGTGTCAGACATATTTACGAATCATTTATAAGAATTTTCCTATTTATATAAAATTTTCTATTTTTCTGTTAACAGTTAACACCTCCGAACCAACAAGTCCGCAAAAATGCAAGTGCGATTCCAACTGCAAGTGCCGTGACCCCGGGCATACCCGTAAGAGTCGTAAAATATTATTTTCTAGAAGCTAATATTATATTTTATTTTGCATTCTCTTTCATAATTATGACTAAATCATAAAATTTTTTTTTCCTTAGAAACTCGCAACTTAATTTTTACTTAATTTATGTAGATAAATTAAGTAATGATTAATTAAATATTAATTATTTATTAATAATGATTTTTCTTTTTTTCTGTTACAGACCAATGCAAATGCGGAGATAGCTCATGCACTTGCAAACCGACGGGTGCTAATAAGTAATAACTATAAGCATGCCGGATAAGGATGTCGTCTGCGTCTGAAAACTTCCCTTTCTATGGAGAGCAGAAGCCAGAAAGATGCTGAAGACTAAATACCTTTTGATTTATTTTCATTTATTCGTTTTATGTTCGTTTAATTTTTGATTTGTCTAATTTTCGTTCATTTTCTTTATTTCTTCATTGGATGTCCTAACTTTGAAATCGTAATAATTATAATAAACAGATCATCGTCTTATATCTTAAAATTAAAAACGATTTTTGTAAGTATGTAGTTACAAAACATGATTATAATACATTAATAAATCTAAAACATGTTTTATTTTACTTAATTACCTTTTCCATTCCTTAATTTACGTTTTATTGGATAAGAATTTTATTGTCGAGATTAAAGGAAGCAATTAAAAATGATTTTCCGCTTACATTTTAGAAGTAAAAATTTTCACTCTGTACTAACTTGATTTATTTAAAGAAATTTCACGAGATTACATGTGGTTTAAAAAAGTTTTACAGAATTTAAAAAAATATTAAATGATTTTACGAGACTTGGTGGGATTTTAAGCAATCTGAAAGGAAAGAAATTTTGAGATATTTTAAAGCGTTCCATAGAATTTAATACAATTTCATGAGATTAAAGAATTAAAGAGATTTCTCGGAATTTTATAAAAGATTTTAACGTATTTTTAGGTATTTAGTTTAGTTTATTTATTAGTTTGGTATTTATTACTATTAGTTAGGTATTTATTTGGTTTATTTATTATTTAGGTATTTAGTTTATTTATTTTTATTTATTTATTTTGTGTTTTTAAGAGTTATAAATTTTTATTTTTCTCCAAAAAATTGAAATAGCTCTGCAAATAAAAGTAGCTTCATATTATTGCTTAATCTGAATAATATCTACACCGCAAAAAATAAAATAAAAATAGTATTTTAATTATATGTACTAAATCAATATTTATAATTGTTTATAACAGTATCCCAATCTCCACTATTTATTTTTATGAAACATTTATGAAAGTTTCAATTTCTGAAATATTATAAGCTGTGGGAATTTTCCACTATCGTCAATTTTATATATTGTCGGCGATTTTATAATTTCTGGAATTTTCTAATATCAAAAATTGCTTCAAACTCAAATTAGTGACATAATTATGTTCCAACATTGATTATATACATATAAATGGTTGAGACAAAAGTTGTTCAAAACAGAGGGGGGGAATATTTAGCGGTACTATTGATTTTGACCTTGAGATTAATTTTCAAGGTCAAATGAAGGTCGAGATACTTTTTTTAAATGGTAACACCTATTTTTGACTTCGGATTTGAAAAGAGTAGAAAATTTCACGTTCAAATAGTGACCTTGGAAAATTTAAAAATCAAGGTCAAATGGATAAAAAAACGGTCCCATTCTCCCATTTTAATCCATCGGTTGAAATATCTCTTAAAATACTCTAACTAGAAAAAAAGTTTTCAAACAAAAATTGTACAGAACAGAGGGAGACATTTAACGGTTTTATCCATTTTGACCTTGAGATCAATTTTCAAGGTTTTATTTAATCTTATTTTTTTAAACATTTTATCTTGATATGAGACCTTTCTAAGGTTACTATTTTGACGTGAAATTTTCTGCTCTTTTTAAATCCTCAGTCAAAAATAGGAGATGCCGTTTAAAAAATAGTCTCTACCTTCAACTGACCTTGAAAATTGATCTCAAGGTGAAAATGGATAAAACCGTTAAATGTCTCCCTCTGTTTTGAACAACTTTTGTCTCAACCATTTCTCTTTATTCTGCTTAGGTTCCGAGAAATTTAGGTGGCTCGATTAAAATGGCCCACCCTGTATAATATTACAATATTAATATAATAATATATTCAACATTGATTATATACACATAATTATGTACCAATATTGATTTCGATGCCCAGTAAGATTATGAAAGTCTTATACTCGAAGAAAAAAATCATATTCTCAAAAAAGTATTATTTTTCCTGATTGTTTATTTATATAAATAATTATTCATACATAAATAAAAAATCTATTCTATCGGCGATCTTATAAAACTATTTCCGAGTATTAAAAGAAAAGACATCCAAATCGGTTGAGAATTTTAATCTGTATATTCCACTTCTATCAAGGAGTGGAATATTTTCTTGCAGAAAGAATCGAAGCATGAGAACATTATTAAAAATTATTGAATTTTTAAGGAAAAAGATTTAAATAGTTATACTTAATAGTTATAAATAAATAGGTAAATAAATAAATTTACTAATATTGTTTATTTCATTTGAAAATATAAACTTTTAAGAATCTCTCATAAAATTTTCATAACATTTCGCTGAAAAGTGTCCGAGTAATTAATTTTTTAATTAAAAGTAATTAAACTCAACGAAAATTCTAATTCACAAAAATAAAATATATACATTTTTAATTTTAAACATTTTTGTTTAAAACTAGTGATTGAAATTTCTTTAAAACGTTTGATCAAAATTTTTATTCTTCATAACTTTTGTTCAAAATTTCTTCAGAATTTTTATAAAAATATTATTTTCTTGGTTTTTTTTCACAACAAAAATTTTGCTTTTTCGACAGGAAAATATTGCCCCTTAGAAATCAAAGGAGTTATTTTAGAAGAGGAAATTTTAAAATATCTATTTTTAGAGGATGTAATTTAATTGGACCTCTAATTGTATTTAATTCCGAATATCGAATTAAAGAGAGATAATTTTGTTTTATTTCTTTTATTTCGTTCTTTTATTTCTTTATTAATAAAAGTCCCGAAAACTTGCGTTCAGATTTATTTATTTTTTACCATAGAAAAACAGAACATTAGTAGTAAAAAACTAATAAATAATAAAGATAATAAGACAAAAACTTCCATTTCCGAATATGTTTCATAAAATATATACATTTATCCTCTTTAAGAAAGTGATGAAACTAAATGTGTAACGAACTTTCGAGCGAAATTCCTTAAGATTCCTAGAAACCTCTTGAAATGTCTCTCTAAAAATAAATCAATAATATCCCACATTTATTATTCTTCAAATATAATTGGCTTTTGAATGACTCATCTGTAAGAAGTAAAATAAAATAATCCTGTGTATTAATTTGCTAGTATTTTAAAAAAGATATGAATAATGTATAATTGTATATGAGAATATTCAAAAAATTATTAATAATTAATTATTATTAATTATTAATAATTAATTATTAACAATAATTTTTAAATTATTGTTTCGATCGTTATCTGTTCTAGAGGCGATGGTTTCTGAGAATTAAATAATAAGAATATTAAGCAATTCACTATTACTATCAAAAAAGTGATTTTACAATTATAAATATTTGGTTTATATTTGTTTAAAAAAATAATATTTTGAAGTTCTCGATAATAAAAAGCTTTTTTAATATATTTTCCAACTTAGTAAAATGAGATGTAAACAGATATTTCTTAGCGTTATTAGGTCAAGGACAGAAATACAAGAGGTAATTCTTATTATATTTTTTCTCAGAATTCTCAGAATCTCTGCATTCCGGGGCAAGAGGGGGAAAGTCGACTGCACTATATTTAGGAAATTTTAGGACATATAAGATAATAAGATTTAGACTATAGTAAACTACTTCCGGAATTATTTATTTCGGTTCGGTATAATTCCATTACTTCTCCCCTTTCAGGGCCGTGCGCAAGGGGCAGGTTTTGGGGGTTTAAATCCCCCCATAGACAAATTAAAATTAAAAATAAGATTTTATTTTACATCAAAGACGATCGTAGGAAATTTTTTTATTGTATCTGAATGACTTGACGTTGAAAAAAGAAAAACAATCTAATGGCGGAAAAAAATTAAACGAAAACCTTCCAAATGCCTTAAAATTCGTTAAAATTTCTTTAAACTTTAAAATAAAATCTCAAAAAGTATAGGTAAGGAATTTCAAGGATTTCAGGATAATTGAACGACTAATATCAATGAATAATAACAATTTCTGTATAAAGAGAACTTGCAATTTTTATTAATTGTAGCCACTTGAGCTTGAGTTTAAAAAAAAAAAAATATGTTCAATATTTAAAATTCATTCATATCAAATATCCGTCTTTTTCCATAATAAATCTATCTATACATCTTATACATATGTACAATACAATCAAAGAAATAATTTTTCTGAATAACAAGTATCCAAATATAAATAGCCAAATCCCTTTTTCATTAAAATTTTAAATACAAAATCAAATTCTATTTTTTCAATATCTTCAAAGATTTCACTACATTCAAATAGAAACTAACTAATTGTAAGCAAATTATCACAACGCTTTTTAAAACGTTTCTCTTCAAGAAAACTTTTCTGGGTTTAAACCTAAAGATTAATTAATTAAATTAAGAATTAAATATTTGTATAAATTCTCTGTGAAAATAGAAAGTACTGGAAAGAGTGAAGAAAATAAATTCTACAACTCGTACAAAACACAATATAAATGCACCTTGGACCACTAAAATCTTACTTTTCTATAATTATAATAATAAAAGTACCCGCTCATTCCTAAAATATAATTTTATGAGCTTATAATGTGCATACTGTTAAAATACTTTTGTTAATTCAATACAAATGAGTGAAAAGCAAGCTTTGTTTAATTTTAGTAAAATGATCTTAAAAATTACTTTCTACGATAAAAAAATATCTTTGGACAACCCTGATCAATCAATCGAAAATCACTGAAAACATATTAAAAGCTCCCAGGCATAGTCTTAACAAAAATACATGAATTCTCTACATCAAAGTCATTTTTTCCTTAAAAAGATTCAGTAAAAAAGATTGAAATTATTTTCTCATTTCCTAAATTATTGGACTAATCATCTGACTTAATCTCGTCGTAAAGCTTAATTAGAGTTTTCAATTTTCGCTTCTATCTCTCTAAAAATTCTAAGTACAGCGCCAAACTCAAGCCTAATTTTGATATCTTTCGATAAAATACAAACAAATCTC
>CAJFCO010000131.1:4688383-4701412 GCA_904066015.1 Synergus gifuensis
AAAATCATTAAGCTCTTTTAAACTTTCCTAAAAATCCCTTGCAACTCCCTAAAGTCACTTAAAATCTTCACTCAGAAAAAATCTTGTTTGAATCCACGAAAAACTTTGAAATCCCTTAAAATATGTAAAAAATCACCTAAAATTTCATGAAATCCTTTAAAATTTTCCACTAAATCTTTTAAATATTGTACAAATCTCTTGTCATCCCTTTAAATTCCTGGAGCCAAGTTCTAATCTAAAAATTCGATTTCTTCATTTTACTCAACAAATATTAAATTTGGAATTTTTTCCCTCTGTAGAATTAATCAATTTTTAACTAGAATTATGCTTACAGAGAGCATAAAAAAAATATCTAATTAAAAATATCTAATTCAAATATTTTTTAAGTAAAATGAAAATATTGAATTTTGAAGTTAGAATTTGAATTCTTCGTTTTATGTAAAAAGTATCGAAATTAAATATTTTTTCGCTCTGTACGCAGTCTTACATTAAAAAAAAGATTAGTGCTACAGAGCGAAAAAATATTTATCTATAATTTTCGTTGAGTAAAAGGAAAAATGGAATTTTGAGCTTAATACTTGGGTTCAACGCCCTTAAAATCCTTTAAAATTATTGAAAATTTCTTGAGCTCATTAGAAACCCAAAGAATCTCAAAGAATACCTGGAAATTCTTTGTAATCCTTCAAAATCTTTGAATAGTTTCTAAATTCTCTTAAATAAACTATAAAAGCTACATATGTATGTATATAAACTAGAACTTTTCTCCAGTGTTAGAAAACATAATTTCAATAATAAAAACCGTTATTTTACATGAAAGTCGTCCAAATTGGTTGTGAGGAGAGTGTCACGTATGTGTCCTGCCCTCTCAGTGATTATCAATTTGGTTTCAATTCCTGCAATCACCATCAAAGGTTGTACTTCCTTCTCCCAAATTTTGAGTCCTTTCTTTTTTCCGCCGAAGGGGTTGACGAAAATCAAAATCTTCCTTGGCCGATGAGTGAAACCTGATGTTTTTTTTACAATAATTTTCAGTATTAGCAATCGTGAAAAAATTCTGTTCATTATACAAAAACGATATAAATTTGTACACACCATTAAGGCAATTTCGGATCGTTTTCACCCAGGAACCAACTTGTCTAGGATCAGAATGCCTCATTGTAACCTTATGATGTCTCCATTTGCATTTTGATCCAGATGCTGCGTAATGCAAAATAAAACTGGTCGAGGACAAATTTGGCGAGGTTGGCGTTGTGGGTGGTTCCTTTTCCTTAATATTATTCATGCCAGGAGTCCAATCATTACCATAAGAAGCTGACAACACGTCCGTCAGAGGCAAACATTGTGCTTTAAAAAAATGCCAAACTTGAATTAACAAATTTAATTAATAATTCTAAAAATTATAATAAATCACAGCTAAAAATCTACATTCCTTTAGAGAATAATTTTCATTATATATATATATATATATATATATATATATATATATATATATATATCTACAAAACGTGACATTTTGCGTTTTTATTCTTATCGTCAGGTGATGACTAAACCAGAAGAATCATTTTCGATGCCACTTGCGTAGTTTACTTTGTAAAAAGTGAGGTGGATTTAAAAAATTCACCTTGAAAATTTTCCATTAAGATTCTTAATTCTTATACATACGGAATCTTTTCAGTAATTACTATAATAAGTATTCATTGCATTTTAGAATGATTAATTAATAGAGAATAAATCGAAAATTAAAAATAAGAGGTTCAACTTTTTACAATTCAAGTCTCATATTAATTCTACACTTCCGCTGATTCCTTAACACTATAATTACAGGAAGTTATAACTTATTGAGAATTTTAGAAAGCTCGAAGTCGTAAAAAATTATTATTTGTCAATGTCTAATAAAATTTGTATCTTTATCATTTTTTATAACTCTTCAATGTCGCGTTTTTACTTCTGCAATAATAAATTCTATCCAAAAGTAGAAATTAATTAATTCGTTCCTAATACCGATGGAAAATGTAAATATAATAACGTATTTAAATATCTAGTGAATTAAATATACACCAAGCACATTATTTTTAGAATATTTATAAATAATATGTTTTTCCAACCAATAAATGCAAAAATTTTTTCTAATACAGATTATTATCAGCTCTACGTTTTAAATAAATGAATATGAATGAGGATTATTTTTATTAATGAAATAAAGCATAAGAGATGTAAGTTTTTAAGTTAACTGTACGAGTGTAAATGCAAACTGCATATATATAGAATATCCTCAATATGAAACTTGAAAGTGAAAGGCTTATTCACTTATTTTCCTTTTTACATTTTTACACATTTGTTGCGAATAGAGTCGTTTATATTTCCATTAAAAGTTAAAAGTGACTGAAATTTATCAACTTTCAATCGAGGTAATATTTTTAATCACTTTTATTATTAAAAATTCTGACGCGTACGATTTCATCATTAAAACTATGATCTTTGTATAAAGATCTCTACACTCTGATAAACAAAGAAATACATAACACTGTTGACTCAAAAATTGCGAAATATATTCAGAGCACACAAATGATGCCATGCTCTTTCAATTTTCTACTTTTAAGTAAATTATTTTCTTCTTTAAAATTTAATCCTTGAAAATGTTTGAAGCTGAAGTAAGAACCGGTTCGTCATGAATAATAATTGCTATTCATTAAATCTTTTCTTAGCACTATAACAGGTAACGCATATTAGTGAAATAGAGTTTGAAAGTAAATAAATATATTTCGAATAACTGGAGGTTTCACTGCGAAATAATTATATCTTCCAACTTTTTGCTACGCATTTATTTATGGTCTCTAGATTTCAAGGTTTATGACCTTGGGAATAATGTCCATACTTTGGTGTTATGATACTTTAAGTTTTTTTCTTACAGCAAATGACGCTTCCAGTTTTACGTAAATTGCTGTTTCTTGTATAAGAAATTCTCTCAATGGAGACATTAATGAAAATGTATACTAAGTATATACGAAATTCAAAATATTTTATAGTTTTAATAAAAGGATGCAATGTTTATTTAATAATTTTTTATTAACACTCTCAGTTGAAAAAAATGAATAGCTTTTTCATTTATAAAATCGTTTTTTATTTATTTTATTTCAACCTTTGGAAAATGGAAGCTTTATCGGTTAAATATGGTTGAAAATAAATTCCAAAATGAGAAGGTTGTTTTCCGCAAGGACCTTATAGGCTGAAACTGCTAATCGATAATCACAATGTAAGGAACTTGTTACGTGAATAACTTCTGCCAGATTAGAATTATAGAATGTAAAGAAATATCAGCTATTTTTAGAGCAAATAAGAAGCATATCTTAAATGAATAATTCAAAATATTATGAATAATAAAAGTTTATATTCCTGAAGAAGATATATAAGATTATCTTTAACTATAAATAATAAATATACACTCGACTTCTGTAATAGTCCCACCGCAATAGTCACAATTTCGCAATAGTTACCAATTTCCTTCTGCAACAGTCACCAGCTATTCTCAGCTGTTCTCTCAATTGCCACTTGATACCACTGCACATGCGCTGCGATCGACATCTGATTGGTTGCTAACGCAAACAACACAATACGCAATACGCATGCGCAATCGATGTGACATTTGAGGTAGGGAAAATTGGTGACTATTGCGGGGGAAACTGTTTCGGATTTGGTGACTATTGCGAAAGTCGAGTGTAGTGATTATATCTTGATATTGAGAAATAAATGCCAGCCAAATAATTGAATCAATAATCAATATTTGTTAAGGATTTCCGAAAAAATATCTCGCATTAAAGTATTATAAATTATAGATATTGTACATATACACATATATATACACTTAGTGTAAAGTATACTTTACTAAGTGTTGCAATTTCGACTGGACATCAATTATTTTGCTGTCATTGCAAAATATTTAAATTCCTTACAATAATTTGAAAAACAACAAAAGTTCTTTAAATTTTTACAAGCTTCTTAAAATTCTTGAAAACCTCTTGAAACTTGAAATTTCTTAAAATTCTTTTAATTTCCTAAAATTTTTTTAAAATCGCTTAAAATTTCATGAAGGAAAATATTTACATTAAGGGTATGCGATACTTTACCATAAGACCAAATTAGTTATACCAATTATTCATTCATAATAATAAATATTTTTAGTAAATAAGAGTCAAAAAACCTTCGTCTATATGAGGCGAAGGTTTATTGACTCTTATTAGCTAAAAATATTTATTATCACGAATGTATAATTGGTATAACTAATTTGCTCTTATGGTAAAGTATCACATGCCCTTAAAATTAGATTTATATTCAAATTTTAAACACTATAAAGAATTGAATTGCTAATTTTAAAAGTGACCTAAAAATTAAAATCACATTATTGTATATGTAAATGTGTTTCTCATTCAACCGCCAGCAGGAGTTTGACCCAATTAAGGCCATTTATTAGTTATTATTATTACTTATCCGATTCCTGCCTTACCGTAAGTTTTTCCTGCAATATTACTATATTTATTAAGATATCGAGTTTTTAATTTCTAATTAAAGTAAATTTCTAAAATTAAAGTAAAAGCATCAAGGTACGTTTATCTGATCCTAAATATTTAAATTTATTAAAAAGAAAATTATTTTGATTTTTTCTTTGTTTTAATAAAAATCTAGGACCAGATAAACGTGCCTTAATATATTTCCTTTAATTCTAGAGATTTTCAATCTGATATCTCTATAAATTTAGAAGTAAATAATAGAAATAATAGAAAAAAATAAAAATTCTTTGAGTCTGAGGACTTTATCGTTATAATACTTATAATACTTTTGTAAATGTGTAAATACATGAATGTGGAACATGCATATATTGATTTAAAGGTGGGTTCCAATAAGCAAACAAGTTTTATTCGGGGTTAACCAGTACAAATTTGTTTAAGTAAAACACAAGGTCGGACCATTCTTATTCTGAACGTGAATTGGTCTAAACTTTAGATCGATCCAGTATACTTGATATTGATCAATATAAAATGTATATTAAATTTTTGAAAAAGTATTTTGATAATTTTCACACTCACAGAGAAATTAATTCTACCAAATACAAGCATAAATATATATTTTCAAATTTAAGTGGTCTTTACTTTCATATTTGCCTATTTTCGAACAGCTTTTACACGACTCAGATGTACCTATTTATATATTATTATGAATTGTTTTAAGTACGCCTGCACTTAAACTGAAAGTGTATACTTGATTAGATAAGGGATCTGTTGATCTATAACCATAAACATAGTTTAAGAATCATCAAGACAATGACATATAAAGTTCTTCTGGGATTAATCTCAAAAAGATGTGCTAAAATAGTATTTTCAAAGCTTCAAAACATGAGATTCAAAACATGAGATTTGTAATTTCTTTTATCAAGAAGAGAGAATTGGGATAATTTGTTACTGGAAATTAAAATATTCATAGATTCATATTGTTTTTAAAATTCTTTATTGTTGAAAGCTTTATTCATAAGTTAAAGCCCGACTTCCATTTCAAATCGACTTTTTCTATAATGAGCTTGTCAGTGTGCCAGCTATACATATATTGATTTATTTGACAAGTAGAGTTTGTCAAAAAGGGAAAATAGAGAAACGTTAAAATATAGGACAGAAATTAATTAATATCGATTGTTACACATATTCTTCATAAACTTCAACCCAATTCTTTCAATCTGAATTATTAATAAGTTATACTAATGAAATAGTGCCGATTCGTTTACTAATTCACTTTAGTATACATATTTTTACTATCCATTAATAAAATGCTACTAATTCATTTAGTAGGGGTATCCAAATCATTTTCTTACTAATTTAGACTGAAGGATTATATCAATTCAATAAAAAGATAATAATTCCCAATTCAATAGAATAAAGGATAATAAGAAGTCACCATATCTACAAACTTTAGGTTGAAAACATGAAAAAGCAGGACAAGTTTTATAATCAATTTTATTTAATAATCAATTTTCATCCATATCTAAATTATCAGCAATAATTAGATAAAAGGTGCAGAAAAGTGATATCAGCTGCTTTTATTCACTCTTCAAATCGATAAGATCCCATATTTATAAATATAGCGTTAATATGTATACACACCGGATGTGAATACTTTTTTAGAATAACGCATAAAGAGTATCTATATCCGTAAAATTATCATTGATTTGAAAAAGTTAACAATGATTATACTGTTATTGTAACTGTTCATACTGTTACGTGAAGAATTAATAACTATAATAATGCAATGTTTACAAGTATGCAACAATTGTAACATTTTAAGATATTAAAATATAAAAGATAAGTCAAGTTTTTACATTTAACATTGGAAAATTTTATCTGGCTAGAAAAAAATTTTAATTGTAGTAATATCAACTATTATGAATGCATAATTTTCATAAAATATGATTGTATTTGCAAAATTAACTCACTTCTTTAAAAAATAATCATAATGTGTAGTCCATATATAGAAAACCTGTTTGGTAAAAAAAAAACCTTACAGCTGAAGCAACAAAACGAGTTCAGTTTATAGTCGAATGTTATTAAAATATTTTTAAAAATCGGCTGTTTTCAAATGTTTTTAGATACTTATTGTAAAGAGAAGAGATAAATAACGTGCCTTTCATCTCAAGGGATTCAGAGTGAAATTTTTCGACGATGATTCGGTCGTTTTAAGTCTTCCATAGTCAAGGTTGAGGTGTTAAGGTCATCAACCGAGCAAGGTAGCTTAAATTCTTGATTCAAATATTAGTCTTGCTTATTCGATGGCAAACAAGGAAAACTTAGGAGAATAATTAAATTGAATCTCATACAACGCATGTCTTTTTTTATTTGAGTGTAAAAACAGATCTGAACGTTTTGCAACAATATTGTCAACTATATTTCGGATTCTATACCCAGTGTAGACAAAATGCATAAACAAAATGCATAGACAAAATGACATTGAAATCTTTTAATGGCAAATGTTCGAAACTCCTACAATTTCAGATCCTAAATCTCATTTTCGAATTTACTATTGACAATAACACATATTGTTTTCTAGAACTGAAGCATTGATTTATTTTGGCATTCAAGTATATTCCAATTGATCCCAATAAAAGAAATGTCGTTATTTCCATGCAATTTTTTGGAACCTGGTTTATTTTTTGGAAGTTAGTTTTAAAAACTGGGGGATTAATTTGTATTAAAAGATTAATGCTAAAAGACATTGTCGTCCCAGTGACCGCTTTATTTTGACCCACATGAGTTCTTCACTGCAATCCATGTAAAAATAATCTACATAATTTATGTATGAAAATGATCAAATAAATTTTGATAAAATCATTTTTATGCAAAAATTAAATGCTCATTTTTACACGCGGGAAGATCGACATGTTATCATATAATGTCATGTATCAGACTCACTGTAAGGTGGCACTTCCGTTTCCCAGGTGAGAGTTCCTCGATGCAAGTAAACTTTACATCTTTTCTTTTTGATGATGAAGGTGTTTAGCAAGACTGTCTGAGAGCCTCCATCATCAGATTCCTGCATTTTCGTTTTGGTGATCAGAGATGGATTTTAGAACAAAACAAAAGGTATAAGGCTTAGTCGAAACATGAGGCACTTTAAAAGCGGTTGTCAGTCGTCATTCTGTCGATCAATGACGTCTCGTCTCCTGGATGATGACGAGGTTCGCGTTGCACCAGATTCTCGGTTTGACAGTTGAAATTGGGGAACAAATTAAAACAATGAAGGGCGACTTTGATCAGCAAACTCGTTTTACTCTGAAGAGCCTTGCTCGGTTGGCTCGAGCCGAGTAACCGATTGAACACTGAACTGGAGAATTCTCTTGTCAAGTCGGAAGCCCAGCAGTCGCGTTTCGACCTCGACACCAACACCGACCGTCGACGTCAATGATGGAGACTCAGTTTATTCCACTCTCCTATACAGACGAGCCCCACCAGACTCTTCCTGTGGGTTATGAAATCAGTCTCAGGGACTATTTTCATCAAATGTACCAGTTATTGTAATAAACAATTTTTTTTATTAATTTTTATTAATAAAAAACTAAAATTTATTAGTTCAATGAACTTGTCTATGTTAGTGCATTAATGTTAAATTAAATGGACAATTGTGTTTGAATTATTTTTCAAGTGGAGATTTATTTATGCCTCGAAAAACTTGAATCTTATCCAATTCCTATTTTTTGTACTTGATATATTTTTTCTCACATCCGAATCAAATATTTCATTCTTTCTATTTTTTTTATTCCCTCTATTTTTTCTATTCTTTCTATTTCTTCATTCTAGTTTTTACATCTTTCAAATTTTATAATTTTTCTAAAGAAAAATATTTTTATTATAAAAATTTGAATTTTTATAATAAACTTCTTTTATATTTAATTCTCTTCAACTTCCCCTGATCTTCTTTAAATTAAATCTTCTATACTATATTTTATATATTTTAAATACTGCAAAAATTGCTGGAAAATTTGAATTTTATCTGATTTCTGTGTGATAGAAGAAATTCACTTTATTGGCCACGTGTAGTGTCATCTATAAAATATAAAAATGCATCAAATTTAAAAAAATAAAAAAAAGTCAATTCTTATCAACAGTGTATATTCTAAACAATATAATAACTGATAATTAATGATTGGCAATTAAATAATAACATGGCGGTAAATTTTAATTGGAGAGCTTCAGGGACGTCTATATATATTTATATATCGCAATTATATGAGAATATCCATTTTATTGACATATCATTTAGAAAATTTTATATGCATATTATTAAATTTTATATGCATATATAATTAATGAAATACATTTGCAGATAATTTAATTTAATTAAACATTATTTTTATTATTATATAATATAAGAAATTTAGTTTATTTAAAAATGTGGATAATTTCTGACTAGGTGAGAGCGCATGCGGAGAAATTATCGAACTGAACCGGAATATAGTGGCGTCTAGAGAACCCGCCATGACCCGCCACCAGAAAATACAGAATATTCAAGACAAGCTATTGGCTCCTAGCATTTTTTTGATATTTTCGCTCAAATCAATTTAATAAAGTTACCGAAAATTAATAAAAAGTCAATGATGAAATACAGATAAATATTCGTATTAAAAAAGTAATAAAAAGTTCTTTTTATCAAGAAAATTTTATCAAGAAAATTATCTTTTTATCTTTTTAATTTTTTTTTTAATTTTAATTTTTTTAATTTTTATCAATAAAATTATCTTTTTTATCAAAGAAAATTGCATTTTACTTTATCTTTGATAATATAGATATGATATTTGAGATAAAATAAATAAGGATACGAAGAGAATTAATTATTATATAATTAGTTCTTATTATTAATATTTTCAATTTCTTCTACCGTTCACTTATGATTCTATAATTTAATATCGATATATTGGAATATATTGGAATATATTGGAATGCAGTGCTATAATGTAAAATGTTAAAATCAGGGCCGGCTTTAGGGCAGGGCAAGCAGGGCGGTCGTCCTGGGCGCCAATTTTTTGGGGCGCTTTTTTGTGATTTTTTAATTAAAAAATTTTTAATTTTTAAATTTTTAATTAAAAATTTTCTATAATTTCTTAATAAAATTATATCTTTTCTTTAAGAAAAATATATAAAAACGATGGGGGGGGGGCGTTTTTTCAAATTCGCCCCGGGCGTCATTTTGTCTAAAGCCGGACCTGGTTAAAATTGAGAACTACTGTTGAGTTCCTGAGCTTGAAGTGGTTTGTAATAGTGTGGGTGCAGAATGCTGAAAGAGCGAGTTACAGATTGCAAATATGTATACAAATTTGCAAATATGTATACAACTGCAGTTTGCACGACGTAGCAACTGTACTGCACGCATATATGAATTTATGCCAAAGAAATTATACATAAGTTATCCGATATTGCTAGAAACGCGATTCGATATCTTTTGCTTTCAATAAACCAATTAATTATCCCTACTGAAAAATCCGATGTTGGATCCTATGTAAAATCCTAGTATACTAGGATAATATTGTTTAATATTAATATTAATAATTTAATATTAATTTTAATTTAATTTAAATTTAAATTTAATTTAATATTAAATTTATTCAATTTAATATTGTCCTTTATAATATTGTTTCCATCGTCGGAAACTATTAGAATCCTACTAGGATTTGAATGTATTTTTTTTTTATTTTTATAAACTAATAACTTTTGTATATGTATACTTAATTTTTCAAATACATTTTTTCAAATTTGTCTTTTTCAAATTTGAAAATTGTGTGGCAACATGACGTCAAAAATTTCGATACGATTAAAAAATGTCTAAAAAAGAAAGAATGAAAACATTTCTGATCAATTGGAGTTTTATGATTGAAATTTAAAAATGCACATATTGTACAACAAAATGCTTACCAAACTAGTTATTTTTAAAGAATTAAAAAAAAATTGTTGGGAGAAGTAAAAATTTGCAAAATAAAAATGTAAATAAACCCTATACAAAAACTTTAAAATCTCTTATTATTTGACACAATCATTCAGAAAAAAGGCGCTTCACAAACTTATCTTGCAATGTCGCAGCAATGAAATTTCTCGACAAAACACAACTCTCAAAAACCCCTAAAACCTCTCGTAAATTAAAATGCTTCTCAATTAAATTGGTTCCTGCTCTCCCAAAAACATATTTTTAAAAATTTTAAATCTACCAGTAATCGATTTTCCTCAATTTTATAAATAAACAAAATTCCATGCTGCAGAATATTTTCCATTGCTTTTGAATCTACCTATACAACCTTTGAAACAACCTCTACCAAGCATCGTCTCTGCGAACAACAATGAAAACCATAGAGGCGAAAGCCCCGAAAACACTGCTTCTACATACATTCCTGGACTCTCGTACCAAGTGCGCAAGCGCAAATTCAAATCCAGCCAATCAGCGATCTATAAAAACCAGGGTAGGGACATTCTTCCGGCAGCCTGGAACTCGTGATTGAACTCGCGTCCATTTTGCCGTGATCCCGCCTAGTCGACGCCGGTGTAAACTATAATTCCCGTTTACTGTGAGTTCGCGTCGGTGCCTAAGTGTAAATTTCTTTAAGAGAATTTTCTTTCATATTATTTATTTCTCGGACAGCAGCGCTACAATTTGTTATTTTATACAGTTTTAAGTTTTAGGGAGGTGATTGAAAATAGAAAGGCTTTTTTTGGAGATTCGCGAAGCGAGCGTTGATCAAGCCGGCTTAGTGGAGTACAGTCTAGAAAAGAAGATGGCGGATCTACAGGGAACCCCGGTTGGTCAAGACGCCCTGTCCGTAGCTCAACTTGAATTAGCCGGAAATCCAAATGCTTTGGCGTTGCGAAGGCCTTTTGATCCAGTGGCACATGACCTGGACGCAACTTTCCGTCTCACACGATTTGCGGATTTAAAAGGATGAGGGTGTAAAGTCCCTCAGGAGATTCTTGGTAAACTCCTTGAGGGACTACAGGCAGACGATGGTAGCGCCCAGGATCATGAACATGCTCACTTTATGCACATGGCCATACCTCGAATTGGTAAGTACCTGCCACGTGCATTTTGACTTTCGTTTTGCCAGATTTTCCGGTAATTAATGGAACAACAGTATGTCGTACTTTTGGATAATGGAAGTCTTATTTTTTAGGATTGGCGGTACGAATTGTAGACACCGGCCAGACATCTTTTGTTTTTTTTTTGTACCAAGCCTAGTCAATTAATTGTGATTTTTTTAATATTTGTTTTTTATTCTTTAAAACCGCTGAAAAGTTATGATCGAGAGTCACTGTCGTAATAAATTGTGGACTTTTTTTTGAATTGGGTTATTTTTTATTTTTTGGAACAGGAGAATTTGGCGGCCGTGACGGTCCTGGCATCATGGCGGTCAGATTCTCTCCCGCCATTTTTAGGAGGATGTTCTGTTGACTCATTTTGTTCGCGAAATTTGAATTAGAGTATCCAAAATTTTGATTTGTTTTACAAATGAAATGAAGTCACAAATTTTTATTTGAATTTTTTATATTTTAATATTTTTTCAAAATATAAGACTTCTAAATTAAAAGTTTTTCCTGTTTATACAGTAGGGTGTTTTCTTTTAGAGCACTCTAAAGAAAAGCAGGAAGATAAATCTAGAAAATCCCATACCAATTTGTGCATTAACATCTTGGTTCGTTATTGTTCTGACAAATGCAAATATGTATTAAATATAACACTATTTGTGTAATTAATGTCTTGTAACTAATTGTGGCATTTTTTTCTTTTTAAGGCATTGGAATGGATTCCTCTGTCACTCCGTTAAGGCATGGTGGGCTGAGCTTGGTTCAGACAACAGATTTTTTCTACCCCCTAGTCGATGATCCTTACATGATGGGTGAGATTTTAGAGTATCGTTCTCAAATTAACATAGTAATTTATTCTCGATAAACAAGAAAATTTAATATTCTACTGTTTAAATTTTGTAAATTAAGGGTGTGTGGTACTTTAACATAAAATTGATTTAGTTTCGCCCACTTTACATTCAAAATAATAAATATTTTTCTCTAAAGCCAGGCCATTTATCTCGCGTTTATACAAAATGGAGGTAAATGGCCTAGTTTTAGTAAAAAATATGCTTTACTCCGAACATTTGAGAATTTTTTAGGTAAAATCGCGTGCGCAAATGTCATCAGTGATCTGTACGCGATGGGAGTAACGGAATGTGACAATATGCTAATGTTGTTGGGAGTCAGTACCAAAATGACTGAAAAGGAGAGAGACGTTGTAGTTCCACTCATCATGAGAGGTTTCAAAGACTCTGCTTTGGAAGCCGGTACAACTGTAACGGGGGGTCAGACAGTTGTTAATCCGTGGTGCACCATTGGAGGTGTTGCCTCCACAGTATGCCAACCCAACGAGTATATTGTGTGCGTATCAATCTCTAAATAAGTTTTTCCTTTATTCCTGCTTATACAGTAGGGTGTTTTCTTTTAGAGCACTCTAAAGAAAAGCAGG